>APFE030683174.1:37380-68871 GCA_000404065.3 Pinus taeda | reverse complement strand
GAATGGCTAGTTTTATGACAGTGCTTACATGGATGAAGATCAAAACAGTGATCTTTTAGATGGCCAACTCGATCACAGTGTTGGCATTTCACGATCTGTTGTTGTTGTTGCTGCTGTGGAGGAGGAGCAGAGTCTGGAACAGCTAAAGCTGAACTGTCATGAGGAGCAGGTGAACTGTCATGAATGAAACCAGCACTTTGAAACTGAATGGGTTTGGCATAGTCTGGAATATGAAAGGACAAGTCCTTGTCATATCCAAGACCGGTTCTGTGCTTGTTGTGGACAAGCTGTTCCCAAGGTCTGATGATGGGCTTGGGAAGTGCAGACTGAACTTCTACATCTGCATTTACAACTGCTGCTTTATTTGAATGAATAGGAACATTATTAACTTGCTGTTTATGGGAGTCTGTTTCAATCTTCTGAACAGAAACAGGTTCAGAAAGATGACTCCATTGCTGTAGTTCTTCTTGCTGTAGGTGCGATTCAAGCTGCAAAAAATCGATCTTTTCCTGTGAATTTTGTAGGCATGTCTGAATTTTTGAGAGAGATCCTTTGCTGATTTGTAATGTGTCATCAACAGTAGATTGTATAAGAGTTTTCATGAACTCTAATACTTCACTGATTCTGGCCATTTTTCTTCAATGTCAGAACTACACCTTAGAAACTGAAAAGCAACACCCACTAGAAATATCTTTTATAAATGTGCAACAAATGATCAGTGTCCTAATGTCCACCTTCAAGATTAAAAAAACTTCCAAACTCTTGAAGTGTGTGTACACAGCGAAACTGGCATAAATTCCAGCAAAATGCAAAATGACTCTAAATCAGAAAATTACAATTGTATTTACTATCAACAAAATTTGGTTTGCTTGGACAAGTGGCCAGATTCCAGCGTTGCGATAAGAACACAGTTGGGTGCTTCGAAAAAATTCACAAAGCATCAGAATTGCAGGCTTCTTTACCAATAGGGCTCTTTCTATTTCGACATAAATCTTCCCAGCTGATACATTATTCAGTGTTTTGATCAGTTCAACACGTGTATCGAGGCCAGGTGTCTCATCAATATATATTAGCTTGGCTTGGCAGAAAGCTAATATTCCAAGAAAGCGTGACAACATACAACTAACTTCAGTGGATTTATGTAACCGGCATTCTTACTCAAAACAACAGTGCCCCACCATGCATTGAAATTTTACCAATGTAACTACCTTCCAAAGTGCTTGATAGTGTTAGAACCATGGCTTGAGAAGAGCTCGAAGAAAATCTAGGCAAAGGTTCTCCCACGATATCAGTTGTCTGATTCAGCAGTGCAGAATGGGGAGAGAAATAAGCAATGACTGACATGCTAGAAATGTCTGATAAGACGCCCTGTAAAAGCCTTCGAGTACTCAACAAAATATAATGACATGATCTCCGAATCATCAATCACAAAGAGAGAAGGTACCAATTTCAAAACTGAGGTTCCCCATCAAGACATTAATCGACCGTTGAAACTGGGAAAATTCCACGCGTAAAATGGTTAGCCTGTCGTGTCGTGTCATGCACGCACCTTATTTAAATGAATTAATAAACTCTAACGAACGGTTGGTTGCTTCTTCGACCCGCAAACATCTGCTTGAATGGACGTCGTTGACATAAGCAGAAAATGATGAAGCTCAACAGAGCGTGAGCCTTTTTAAGGAAACTGAATTTCCGGTTCCGTCTTCTGAGTGCAATATCTGATTAAGAACAAATTAAAAGTTTCTTGAATAGAACCAAATGGTTTCAGGTACAGAACAACACCACACAAACTGCTTCTCAAAACTCAGAGCAAACAAGAAATGAAATTGTCTACAACAGGCAGCATTCATCTTGTTCTGGAAACGGTTGGAACGTTACGTTGAAAAAACAGGCGAGCGACAAATTAATTATTTGTCCAAACGTCATACAAGTCTTCCCTTGACTTCCATTACGAAATGCACCGAATTCTAACGCCATACGCCTCTTCTTGTATGGATTCTGTGACAAAATATATCTTTTTCTTTTCAGTTCGTTCTACCCATTTCATACAGAAGATGTTGACTATAATTGGTACATTCACTGTGTTAAATTACGAACTCTAGAATCTAACCATGCAGAGGAATCCTGAAACTCCCAATTAGGTAACAACTAAGTTGCTATATCCACTCGTTGAACACGCCAAAAGGATCTGAATTTAACGAAGTCGTCTCCCGCTCCGATTATTGTTCAACATCAAAGCAAGCAGGTAGTTGAGGAATCTGTTACAACTTATATGGGGATTCGATGGTGACTGACGACGCGGGGTGTGTTACAAAGAAGACTGGCGCCAGGAAACAAGATCTATGAGCTGCCAATAATAAGTTTTCTTGGAGAGGTATCAATGCACATATAGCAAAGGTTGAACACACACAAATCAATTTAATAAAACATATTTACTTCAAAGCGCATAGAAATGAACGCTTGTATTCCAAGACACATACACGGAGTTTGAATGATATGACTTCCCAGTTAACGTAGCGCCAAGGTCCTTAGCTCAGAGATACAAACTTCCAGCAATCTAAAAATGTAGATGCTCACCGCACAGCTGGTTTAACGGATAGGGATGAACCCACCAACAGTTGCAATAAGCATAGCTTCAATGTTCAGCGCATTGATCACGCTTTCACCGCACCATACACATATAATTTGCAGGAGAGCAGCGTACACCAGAGAGAAACATCAAATGGATGGTATGCAGAGAGAAGAGAGCTTTCGCTGCCAGGCTGCATGTCCTCGGTTTTGAAAAGGAAAACTGCTCATGATTTCCCCAATTCCATCGCCCTTCCTTGCATTTAATTCAATATTCTCTCCATTGGAGCAGTCCTCACCACCGCCAATCTGATTAGCATAGAGACAAAGATCAAAAAGAAGGTTTTCAATTCGAAACCTGTAATTATCTGCACAGAGTGCAGGTACAAGGACAATGCAAATGTTTCAAATCAGGTCAGGATGGAGGCAGGGCAGCCCTAGAAGGACAGAGGCAGAGCAGCGCTGGAATAAAGCATAGGAGTTATGTCAGAACAATAAGGGCAATGCTGGACAGTAGGGTGCAGGTAGCAGTATGGCAGCTTATGAAGCAGGTAATTGAATATGGAGTAGAGCGCAGGGATGGCAGAATGGAGAGTTACAGAAGACTAGGCCAACTCTAGGCCAGCTCTAGTCAGCACTATTCAAGGCAACTCACACCAGTTGCTCAGGAAAACAGGCCACACATCATGGCTCTGATACCATGTTAAACAGACATGGTTAGGGAGAACAAATAGGAAAGATAAAGCTTGCAATGTTATTTTATTAACAAATTGATATACATTTATAGTACATTTGGTGACCGTTGGGATTCACATCCCAAGGTCCCTTGGACTACTTAGTCAGTTCGGCTTCCACACTAACCCTTTAGGATTAGGTGTCCAACATAAATCATGCAACTAACACATCCCAACATTATGTACAAGGTAACATGGATGTGTCACCACTCCATCCAATTGTTTAGGTAGGTGTGTATATCATTCCATTTGTTTATGGCAACCTTCCAAACCCAGCTTGTAATCGCACCTACTTCCATCCACAATATAGAGTCTTACATCCTCCCCCACTATTTGTTTTCATATAGACAACATCCAACAAACACATGTCTTGTTGGCTCGAAAGAGTCATTAAGGGGAAGACCTTGGGTCCGAGCACAGGAGGCGAACAATAGTCCGTTGTAGTCTAGGAAAATGCTGACATCTTCACCTTACCCCAAAGGGAAAGGAGTCTCACTCGAGGTGTGCCGTGACCAAAAGGGAGAAGGGTTCAACATGGAGTCAAGAAAGTATTAATCAGGTTGCATTCGATCACATATACGAAAACATTACATATAATGTAGAGATAACATCATACTCGTGATACTCTAAGAACTATAGATTACATGCGCTTGATAAGACATTCAAGAATTTGAAGATTCATCATACACAGGGCCCAGATACATCACAAGTCACAACCAATCTTAGTCGTTCTTTATATTAATCTTAACAACAAACATTACAATATGACTCGGCTTCCACTGCAAACAACTATAGGAAATACCAAGCTCAGTTCCACAGGTTTGGTTCAGCTTCAAGAACCAAGTCTTCTAGGCTCCTACAGTCTTCCCTCCATTTGCCACAACTAGGGATCCTTTCACCTCCTCTCATAGTTCTGCTACTCCTCTCCTTAACCTCGCTCAATCTAACCTCTCTTCTTTTCTGGTATTTTCCTTTTATATCCCTCTGTTACCTAGATTGTCAGTTTTTTCTCGGCTGTTCTTCCCCTCAGATGCTTTTGCACCTTCTCACCCCCTCGACTACCTTTGCCTTCTGCTGCCACCTTGCCACAACTCTTGTGCAACTGCTTGTAAAGCCAACCAACCATTGCTACCACCTGTTTCGTTCTCATCCCTTGGTCAGCCAAAATTGGTCAAAACCTTTTCAAAACTAAACGAAGGCCCCAATAGGCCCTAACCACAATTCCTTCATTCATCCCCGAGTCATGTCATTTCAACCTCTGTCGGTCCTGTCGTTCCTGCAAGTGGTGGCTGCGCTATTACCTGTACTGGTTCTACTGTCTGCTGTGCTGGTGCTTCTTCTGCCTCGATCATTGCTTGCAGAGTGGAATCTGTTTCTGTTGCACCTTCTTGCCCTTGAGGTTCCCCCATCCCAAATGAAGGCTCCAACCCCAGGACAGAGGCTGTGGTCTGCTGCCGGAACATTGTATAATTTTGAATGGTGGTGTCCCACCTATTAGTGTCAATATCTACATACTTCCATCAAGGATCAAATTTGCTCTTTGAATTTTCCTTTTAGGGGTCTCATACTAAAAATTCTTACATCATTTCATTAGGTCATGTCAAACTGATCCATTGATGGTTGTCTTCTCTTCAAAAAATCTAATTTCTCCCTCATAGAGTATACTTGCTGACCCTTCTTCAGGTTGTCTTCAATTATGGTTTCATGGTCAATTTGCAATCATGCTTTCATTAGGTCATAGGGCATGTTTTCACTAGGTCTTAGGGTTTCATTACCAAGGTCAAGAGCATGATTTAAAAGTGTAAATAAAGGGCAGCAAGGGTATGATGATGATAAATAAGTCAAGTATGATGGCTTTTAGGTCATAATCACTATATAATTATCTTTTAAACTAATGTAATTTTCACCCCAAAAACATGTTTTTGAGGTGAAAACTGAGTATTTGGAGTTAATTTATATTTCTTATGTAGTTTTAAGTCACTTTATGTAATAAATGATTTCGGCTACACCAGAGCATCTCTCCTTGCTGCAAGATAAAGAAAAACTACAAAAATCAGTTCAAGTTTAGCATTATCCACCTGAAAAGAAACAAAGAAGAAAAGGCATTAAAAATAGAGTTTTGAAGAAGGTCAAGAAACATTAGAAAGTGAGTTTTCCAAGTGAAAAATAAAAATTTACTCCTATATAAGGTCTCACATTTCATTTTCAAGTTCATCATTCTCATTTGGAAAGCAAGGAGTCAAAAAGTGAGGAGAAGAGGAAAGGTTGAGTAAGTTTTGGGCAAAGGAGAAGTGGTGCTGTGCTTCTGGAGGGTGGCGATGTGCATTTGGAGCAGTGGTGAAGTGGTGCTGCACTTCTGCAGTCTGATGCTGTGCGTTTCAGGCAGGAGGGTTGGCGCTGCGCATTGAGAGTTTGGCACTATGAGTTTGGGCGTGGCGTTGTGCATCTAGAGATTTCCATAGTGTAAATTTACATTGCCTTGCACTTCTAGAGGTGGCATTGTGCATTTGTGGGTTGGCACTACGTATTAGGAAGAAGGGCTAGAAAGGCCTCAAGCATTATAAAAACATCAAGATTTCCCTTCTTCCCTTCATACAAGTAAGTTGTCCTCCCATAATATATTGTTGGTTTGCAATTAAACTTTTAAACATAATTCCCCATGGTGAATGTTAAACCCTAAATTCTCCCTTGGTTGTGCATAAACCCTAAACCTCAATTATTCCTCCTATCACCTATCACTAAAACTCTAAACTCTTTCCCTATTACATTCCATAACATCTGCATCCCTTTACCCCTCTTCCTAAACAACAATATCTCAAATAAAACAAGCCCTCCCTCTCATTTTTATGATTCCTACTCCCTCATTCATTTTCTAGCCCATAAGGTCATCTCCCATCCCCTCACTCCTAAAATCACCCTTTCTCATTCCCTTTATCCCTTTTCGTGGAGTATACAACCTCAAACCTTGTAAACATGGATAGAGAAGACCGAGACTATGAGGAGGAGGAAAACACAGGAAGTGATAGTTTAGCAGATAGACCTAGGCATCAAAGAAAACCACACAAGGGAGGTAGAATTATCAAGTAAGAGCTATCAAACCTTAGAGAATTTATGGCCTCTCAGTTGGTTGTCACTTGTTTCAGACATCTTGGGTGTTATGATTTCTGTGAGCAAGTAGAGAGAGTTCAACACCACCTTGAGCTCACTAGACATTTTGTAGCTCATATTTAGGACAACAAGGTGACTCTTGCTGGGGTGACATTCATAGTCTCACCTTCCATTATTGCAGATGACACCAGGATTCTAAATGTAGGGGAGAAGTGGTACAAGGAATAGGACTTGGATGAACATTATTATGAGCCTTATATCAAACCTAGGTACAGAAATGAGGCAAAAAGACCTTTTCCTTTCAAATTCTATGAGGAAAAGTATGCTCCCATGATGAAAAACATCATGAAATATTTCACTTGTGAGGGCAGATTTTCCAGGCTGTACAACTATCACATTAGGATCCTCATGCATTTTTCCAGGGTGAGGATGTTAAACCTTCCTTATTTCTTGTTCAGGAATATTGAGAAGATGGCCCATTTTGTGCAGAAGAATCCATACCCTCAATAAATGAGCACTATGTATCATTATTCCCTGATCAAGATGATTGTGCTTCATCATCTTAGCCTCCTCAACATCTCTTTGGAGACATTTATTGCTCATGACATCTTCAGGGGTCCTCAAATTCCTCCACTAGTGTCTCAAGAAGCAGGGGGACCTTCTAGCAGTGCTCAAGTGAAAATAGATGAGGAGGCCAAAGAGACTAGAGCTACTGAGGTGCCTAGGACTTACATGACATATCATATGGGTACAAGGAGATTGTTTGCAGCTGATAAGAAAGTTTTTGCTCCACGGGATGTGGAAGGGACCTTGCCTTCTTCATCAACCCATAGGCAAATGCTAGCTCCACAGGATGTGGAAGGGGCTTTTCCTTCTTCATCAACACAGCAGGTATAGGTGCAGTAGCTACACAAAGGGAAGGAAAAGATGTCAGAGTAAATTTTTGATGATGAGGAGAAAGAGAGGGACTTTTATTTGATAGAGCATGATGAGCTGGAGTAGCGTTATACTCATCATGACATGGAAATAATTGACTTAATGGCTCAGGATGAAGAAACAATAAAGGACATGATCATACAGGAAAAGGAGGCTCAAGTCCAATCTTTGGTTGATAATTTGGAGAGGGCCAAGTATGTCGTCACAAATTTGGAACAAGAAAACAAGCAGTTGAGTGACAAGCAGGTCCTCATGGAGCTGGAACTTCTTAAGGTAGAACCACAAAGTAACAAAGAGGCACAGGTCACTTTGACTCCTATTGAGAAGGAAATTGAAGATTATAGAGAGACTTGGCTTGAGAGAGTCAATTTTCACCTAGAGAAGCTATTGTAGAAGGCCAATAGAGACAATTAGATGATCAAGCACATGGCCTACCATTACAGGACTCGAAACAAAATTTGCAACATGAGGGTCAAAAATATCAAAGCTAGGCTAAGGCGGGCTCTAAAAGGAAAGAAGGAGGAGGATAGGCTTAGGTTGCTTGCTAAAGCTTCCTTGGCTCATAAGGATACTTGATGATGGTGCTTCTCACCAATTTTGGTCAATTTTGGAAGAGTTTTTGTCATTTGAAAATTCTTAAATTTTAAACACAGAAAATCAGGTTCAACGCGCAACACCACTGGCCCTATGCTTTTCTTAGGGGCACCCAATGCACAAATGGTTTGTATTTTTGGATTCATAGTGATGCGTACATGCACCCTATGGATTTGATAAGTTTTTGGGTAGAACGGGTCCACCACAAGGTCAAAAAACACCCTAAAAATGACCTTTCTACCACTTTTTGGACACACAGAAGTAGTCTTGGGAGAATCAAGTTTTTAGGGGCAAAATGAGCTTCAAATGAAGAAACTCTACGTGTTTTATAAAGTAGACTTGAATACCTTTCCAATGAGCTATCATGAGATCAATTTGGATTGGAAGGCCTCGAAAAGGGACCTGAAAGTGGCATTGCACGTTGGGCCATTGGCGTTGCACGTAGGGAAAATTTGCACAGGATGGCTATTTTTCCATTCTTTAACTGTGTCATGGATTTTATCTGATGGAGGATGTTTTTCCATTGTGAATGATGACTTGGCATGTAAATATGATGGATAACTAGTAGTAGAGGGTAGATTCATTACCTTAAAAGTCAATTTGAGCTCAAATGAATCAGTTTTTCACTTTTAGAGGCAAGTTGTTAAGATGCCTATATTCATGTTTCCTATTTAGAGTTGGTTAGATTAGCTCCTCATCTTAGGGATTTGACCCCTGAGGATGGGAGGAGGTTGAAACAAAGCCTATATCTTCTTCTTCTTTCTCATTGTAAAGGGTTGGACTCAGCTGGATGCTCAGACCTTGATTGTACATCATTTTGTAGTAGTTTAGCAGGAGATTAATAAGAATTGTAGCTATTTTTATGGGATCCATGTGGTATGGAGTTTTAGTACAATTTTTTCTCTTGTGATCATATGTTAGTATGTTTTTTGTATTCCTTTAATCATTTCATTGCTTCTTAGTGAATGCTTTCAAGTTGATAGGTAGAATTCATTACATTACTGCTCTGCTTTGGGGAAACATTCACCATTTCATGTTTTCTACAGTTTGGGAAGGATCCATGGTAATAACATGCTCTTCCTAGCCTTTCACCATTATTAAACACCTCACCCATCAAGACCTGGAGTCCTAAACCTTATGCCTACCTTGCCCCATTGAACACCTTGCAATTTTGACCTAATTCCCTAGCCCGAAACTGTCGAGCTCCTCCTGATCCAGAAAAATCCCTTCAAAATCCAATCAAAACTTTGTGCTACTATACCTAGCCTAAAATCCTTTTCTTGATCCAGTCATCTTGACTGAGATCCTTAAGGAGAGAGCCCTCTCCCGGCCTAGTAGGGCTAGCTACTGGGCTAAGCGTGGTTTGTGGTTACCCTGGCATTGCCTTCCTTTAGCCTGAGGTTCAATCCAGGTGATAAGATAGTGGCAATCATACTGGGGAATGAAAGACTAATCACCTCGGTAGTATCTTTCATTTGAATTCTTAATCTTATGGATGATGAGTTTTAGAATTTACTAGGCTGAAATGGAAAGTTGTAAAGCAATATATAAAACTTCGAAATTTGAGCACACAGGCTTTAAGAAAGTACACTAGGGCTAATCTTGATCCAAACCCAGCCCCAGTAGTTAATAATCCTAACCTGATTTTGAAAAGATTCAAAAGACAAGAAAGTTTAGTCAGTCCAACACCTTCAATAAAAGCAGATTCCTGCACCGATGAGTGGTTGTTTTTAGAATACCTTCCCTTTGATCTATCTTTTGACCTTTCCCTATTTATAAGCAGGTCTAAAAGTGCACTGGATGACATAGTTCTAGATCTAGAGTTTATTTCAGATATTGAAGTCCAAAGGGAAAACCAATCAATCGATGAGTATATTCTAAATTCCCCTCAATCATCCTTACTACTGCTAAGATCCCTGAGCTTTCTAAAGCAGTGTCCACTACCCTTAGTTCACCATTATTCCCTTCAACCTCTGAAGTTCATTCCCCACCTCCATTTATACCTTCACTTCCCAATCAACCTATCATTCCCCATCAATCACCTATTACCCCTAGTTCTCCATCAACTACTACATCATCTCCTAGTACCCCAATCCTTGCTTTAAATCCACCTCCCCCACCTCGAGTTATGGTTGCCCAGTATGCACCCCTCGTTTTACCTCAGAATCTTGGTGCCATGCCCGTTGATTATCAAACCAAAATACCTTTATTTGATGCCACTCAAACCATTACAGCTCAACAACATGTAGATAAAATGAATTATTTATTTGATCTCCATGAAGTAGAGATTGAATATGTGACGATGGGATTGTTTGTACAAAGCTTTGGAGGTGAAGTTCAAAACTGTTTTAGAGCTTTACCAACAGCTTCTATCACCACTTTACCAATCCTCCATAGGCATTTCCTGGATCGGTTGGAGGTGAAGAAGAATCCACTTCAGATTTTGTCCGAGTATGAGAACATCAAAAGAAATGTTGGTGAGAGTGTGCAAGATTATTGTGTAAGGTTTAATGTAGTGTACAATTCTATTCCAGTCAACATTAAACCACCAGAGGGATTGGCTTTGCTGAAGTTTCCGAACAGTTTCAATGCTGATATGGCATATCAGTTGTGGGAACGTGATCCTACCACACTAGAAGACATGCAAAAGAATGTTGTGAGTGTAGAAGTGAACTTCCTAGCCAAAATAGCAAGAATGAGATCTGAGAAAAGAGTGACCATGAAAGAAGAAGCATCTACTTTAGATATAAAGATGGCTACATTGATTCGAACATTGGAGAGGATGGTTAACTAGTTATCCATCACAGATAGACTTGAAACACCAACCTGGAATCCAAATTTTAGAGGATAGCAGCATCCCCAATTCTGAATCAAGCAAAGAGAACAAAAGGCATCGAAGCAACCAACACAACAACAGTAGATCAGAACTCCCTTATAGCAGAATTATGTTCAAGGAATGGAAGAAAAAGATGAGGAAGATCTGGTAATTGAAAAAAATCATTTTTTCACTACTGATGGTATGCCTATATTTCTGACCGAAGATGAAGAATACGCAAAAGTTCCAGACATTCAAAGGGATGAGGATTACATATCATCAAATGATGTGGTTTTGGAGACTAAATCTGATGATTATCAACGTGGTTATATGAATGCTTTGACTGCACAACAAAGGCCGTACTCTTTAAGGAGAAGAGATGTACCGGTCAATCCCATTCAGAAAAGAAAGGATGTCCAATCAAAAAATGATTCCTCAAACACTTAGAAGAAAGGGAAATATCTTGATGATCTGAATCCCAGCAAGGTACCATCAAAAAGTATCACTGCAAATGAGAAGAATAATTAGCAAAAATATAGTGCAATGAAAGAGCAAGTAGATAAGAAGGACATTGGTGTCAAAGAGGTAGAAAAAGTTTCATCCTTTACTTTAGAAAGTGAAATTGCTAAATTGAAAGTGTATATTCCTTTGACTGAGCTTGCTTTGAATAGCAATTATAAACACCATGTATCTAAAATATTGCAAATAGATCCTTTGTCAGACATGGTGAATGTCAAGGATGATCATCTTGAATTCATTATTGGTCCAACCATAGAAGGTCAACCCAAAGTTAGCAAAGTCCCTCCCTTTTATCTAAGTCTTAGACTGCATGAATATATTCTCCATAATGCTATGTTGATTTTGGAGCTTCCCATAATTTGATGCTCAAAGCCATTATGGAAAATTTGGGTCTGGATATCACTCGAAAATATCATGATTTATACTCTGACTCTGGTAGAGTTCATTGCATTGGTCTCATCAAAGATTTGATGGCTTCTTTAGATCAAATCCTAGCCAAAAATGTCTTGATGGATGTGGTAGTTGCTGATATGCTGCCTCAATTTGGTATGATCTTATCTAGATCGTGGGGTGCTAAACTCAAAGGCACTTTACAACTTGACTTCTCTTATGCTACCATCCCTATTTTCGGTCAATTGAAGAAGTTGTACCGGGAAAAGAAAATGAAGTATATGATCACTAGTAAAGAGAAGCCTATGAATCATCCGATAAATGATGTACATACTAATTTAGATTCCTTTGTTTTGTACTATGATAGTGGATTGAATGATGTAGATACTCAGCTTGTAGAAGTAGATGACGTACCAGAAATTTCTGAGAATTTTAGAGCAATTCTTAATCAAGAAAAAGAAAAAATAGCAATTTCTTCTGAGCAGCCTACATAACAACAAAAGGTCAGTGAAGAGCAGAAAAATGAAGTAATAAGCAGAGGTAAGGTTGAGAAAGAAACAAAATTCCAACATCTAGAAGATGAAGTCGACCTTTGGAGCATGGACTTCGATGGTGTTATGGGTAAAGACGGTGCTGGTATTGGAATTTGGATTCAAAGCCCTACTTTCTAGCCTGCCAAAGTCCCAAGTAATGTTAGAGTATGTTCCTACAAGTTAGCTTTTGATTTCTCTAATAATGAAGTGGAGTATGAGGATTTGATTACATGTCTTAAAATTTTGAAGAAACTGGATGCGAAAAGGATTTCTATTTATGGTGATTCAGAGCTAGTGATTAAACAAGTAAAAGGATAATATCAAGCAAAACATTCGTAGATGAGAGCCTACAGAAATGTAGTTCTGGATATTTTGAGGATGTTTGCATAATATACCTTGACAGTAGTACCTCGGACTCAAAACATCATTACAGATCCACTCACCACTGCAGCCAGAAATTTGAAGATTCTAATGAATTCTAGCAAAAAATTTGAAATTCATGTCAAACATAGGCATGTTGTTCCCGATAATTTGAGGTATTGGCAAGTTTTTGGGATGAAAATGAAATTAATGCCTTTTTCCAGAATGAAGGAAAGTTTAAGAATGCTTTCATTGATGATGTTTGTGATTTTGATGAACAATATATTGAGGTAAATCATATGGAGGTTTTACAACTGAGATAATATTATTCCTAGAGGTCTCATATCTTTAGAGGAGCTTTTGGATCAGGATGATGTGGTAAGAAAACTGACCTTGGTTCCTCTGGACAAAGGAGTGGAAGATGTAAATCTTGGGACAACTGACCGGCCCAAGATTGTAAAGTTATCAAAAGCATTGTCTCCCGAAGTAAAAGCTAAGTATGTTAGATTACTTTCTGAATTTTCTGATTTTTTTGCATGGGATTATTCAAATTTGAAAGTGTATGACAAAGATATCATTCAACATACTATTCCTATCAAGCCGGATCAAAAACCTTTTAGATAGAAGTTGAGAAGAATTAATCCAAAGCTACTACCATCCATTGAGAAAGAGGTAAATAGATTGTTTAAAGCTGGAATCATTGTTCCAATTAGATTTTCTGATTGGATTTCAAATTTGGTCCCACTAGGAAAGAAGATCGGAGAAATAAGGTTGTGCATAGATTTCTGGAAACTCAACAAAGTGTCCTTAAAATATTATTACCTTGTTCCTAAGATGGACCATATTCTGCAAAGAGTAGTTGGAGCATCATGGATGTCACTACCAGATAGCTACTCAGGCTATAATCAGATCTTGTTGCATATAAAAGACCAAGACAAAACTGCCTTCACAACACCATGGGAAATGTTTCAGTATGCCAAAATGTCATTTGGGTTGAAGAATGCCAGAGCTACTTTTCAGCAGGCGATGGACATAGCTTTTTCTAATGAGAAGGATGTTTTCTTGGTAGTTTATTTAGATGAACTGACGATATTTTCTAGTTCTAATGATGAGCATTTGCACTACTTAAGGATTGTCTTTTAGAAATGTAGGAAGTTTGGGATTTCTCTAAACCCAAAAAATAGTCTTTTTTCCATGAACGAGGGTAAACTCCTTCGTCATATAATTTCTAAAGATGGCATTTGCATTGATCCTTCAAGGGTGGAGGCAATCTAGCATATAGACTTTCAGCGCAACAAAAAGGAGTTTCAGGCTTTCAATGGTAAGATGAATTTCTTACGCAGATTTATACCAAATTTGGCTGAGCATTTACGTGAAATAACTAATATGTTGAAAAAGGACAACACTATGAAATGGATCGAGGATTCCATGAAATCATTCAACTTGGTAAATTTTTCTTTGACCATAGCCCCAATCTTGATTAGTACTGATTATACTCATGATTTTATTATATTTTCATTTGCATCCGAGCACACCATGGCTGCGGTGTTGATGCAAAAGAGGGATCAGGTGGAGCAATCCATTTCTTTTTTCAGTAGGACTATTCAAGATGCTGCCTTGCATTACAATATCGTTGAAAAACAAGCGCTGACTCTTATAAAAGCATTGAAGGATTTCAGAGTATACATTCTGCATTCACATACTTTAGTATATGTTCCTAACACAACTGTCAAGGATGTTATCATGCAAACTGATCCAGAGGGGAGAAGAGGTAAGTGGATAGCAACAATGTTGGAGTATGATCTTGAGATTAAACCTACCAAACTGATCAAAGAACAAGGCTTGGAAAAACTAATGGCTGAATCAAATTTGCATGCTCTATACCTAAAGCTCATTGCAACAATGTCAGAGGATGAAGATGGTGGCTCACTCATTCAAGTATCAGAAATGTTTCTCAAATCACCTTGGTATTTTGATATAGTTTATGTTCTTCAGCATCTTTCGCTACCTCTTGGAATGTCAAGAAGTAGAGGTAGATTACTAAAACTAAAGTCTGCAAAATTCTGCATTTGAAATAGTGCGCTCTATTGGAAAGATACGGGAGGAATTCTTCTTAATTTTTTGGTTGAAGATGAAGCTCAGCAGGTAATGAATGATTTTCATAGAGGTGATTGTGGATGTAATTTTTTTTGGAAAACAACAACTAACAAAGTGTTGAGAGCAGGATATTATTGGCCAACTTTGTTTTCAGATTTATATAAGACAATTATGGGCTGCCATGAAAGCCAAGTTTTTCAAGGAAAAAGGAAGTTGCTTCCTCTTCCTTTGAATCCAGTTGAAATAAATGCACCTTTCCAGTAGTGGGGACTTGATTTCATAGGAGAAATCCATCCCACATCATTAACACAACACATATTGATTTTGATAGCTACAGATTACTTCACCAAGTGGATTGAGGCCATTCCGACAAGGTAAGCCACGGACACAGTAATTATCCAATTTTTAGAATCTAATATCTTGTCTCGTTTTGGTTACCCTCACAATATTATAACAAAGAATGCAACAACATTTAAGTCCAAGAATATGATTGAGTTTTTCAACAAGTATAATATCACATTAGGTCATTCCACGACATATTACCCGCAAGACAATGGATTGGCTGAGTCATCAAATAAATCCTTGGTGAATATTATCAAGAAAATATTGGAGGCAAACAGGAAGAATTGGCATCGAAAGCTTGTTAATGCCTTGTGGGCCGACAAAGAGAGCAACAAGAAATCAATAGGTATGTAACCTTTTGAGTTGTTTTATGGTACTGATACAGTATTTCCTACATCACTTGTAGTCCCGATCATGAGATTATTACAGGAAGCTGGCAGTGAAGAGGATGATATTCAACACATAATTAATCAAATGATTCACCTTCAACAAACAAGCGAAGAGGTTTCCCAAAAAACGTTTCAGCTACAAGAGAAGATAAAGAAAATTTATGACCGCAAAACCAAAGTAGAAAAGTTTCACCTGGAAGATGTAGCGCTGCAGTGGGATGCATGGAATGAGGAAAAGGGAAAGCATGGTAAGTTTGAAAATTTATGGAAAGGACTGTATAAAATCTCAGCTTATCGAGGAAAAAATTCATTTCTGTTAAAGGAAATGGATGGTCAAGAATGTTCAGGAGGGCCAGTGAATGGTAGGCTCCTGAAGCACTACTACTTTTAAGGTTGTTCCCTGAAGTTACTTCACCTTCATTGCATATACCAGTTTGTTTTTCCTTGCAAGGTTTCAAGTACACTATCATCTAAGCTTAGGTCTTGAAGTGAAGGCTATAAAGTTTGAATGATTTGTGTCCAATTTGGTTAATTTGGTTTATAGTCGAGTTTAGAGTCGGTTGTGAGTCCGTTTTTAGTTTGTATTGAGTCATTTTTCACTTTTTGGTTTGTTTGACCGTATTGCCCAATGGATGAGGCAATTGGTCTATGGTGTTCTTGACACCTCCAAGGAGCTGCCATCCCCAATAAGGCCAACGTTAGTGTTAGTATATGCATACTTCCATCAAGGATCAAATTTTCTCTTTGCATTTTCGTTTTAGGGGTCTCATACTGAAAATTATTACATCATTTCATTAGGTCATGTCAAACTGATCCACTAATGGTTGTCTTCTCTTTAGAAAATCTAATTTCTCCCTCATAGAGTATACTTGTTGACCCTTCTTTAGGATGTCTTCAGTTATGGTTTCATGGTCAATTTGCAATCATGCTTTCGTTAGGCCATAGAGCATGTTTTCATTAGGTCTTAGGGTTTCATTACCAAGGTCAAGAGCATGACTTAAAAGTGTAAATAAAGGGCAGCAAGGGTGCAAGGATGATAAATAAGTCAAGCTTGATGGCTTGTAGGTCATATTCACTATATAATTATTTTTTAAACTAATGTAACTTTCAACTTAAAAACATGTTTTTGAGGTGAAAATAGAGTATTTGGAGTTAATTTGTATTTCTTATGTAATTTTAAGTCACTTTATGTAATAAATGATCCCGGCTACACCAAAGCATCTCTCCTTGCTACAAAACAAAGAAACACTGCAAAATCAATTCAAGTTGAGCATTATCCACCTGAAATGAAACAGAGAAGAAAAGGCATTAAAAACAGAGTTTTGAAGAAGGTCAAGAAACATTAGAAAGTGGGTTTTTCAAGTGAAAAATGAAAATTTACTCCTATATAAGGTCTCACATTTCATTTTCAAGTTCACCATTCTCATTTGGCAAGTAAGGAGTCAAAAAGTGAGGAGAAGAGGAAAGGTCTAGTGAGTTTTGGGCAAAGGAGAAGTGGTGTTGCGCTTCTGGAGGGTGGCACTGTGTGTTTGGAGCAGTGGTGAAGTGGCGTTGCGCTTCTACAATCTGGTGCTAGCAGGAGGGTTGGCGCTACGCGTTGAGAGTTTGGCGCTGCATGTCTGGGCCTAGCGCTGTGTGTCTGGATATTTCCATAGTGTAAATTTACATTGTGTTGCACTTCTGGAGGTGGCATTGCACGTCTGTGGGTTGGCACTGTGCATTGAGCAAAAGGGCTAGAAAGGCCTCAAACTTCATAAAAACTTCAAGATTTCCCTCCTTCCCTTCATACAAGTAAGTTGTCCTCCCATACCATATTTTTGGTTTGCAATTAAACTTTTAAACATAATTTCCCATGGTGAATGTCAAACCCTAAATTCTCCCTTGGTTGTGCATAAACCCTAAACCCCAATTATTCCTCCTATCACTTATCACTTATCACTAAAACTCTAAACTCTTTCCCTATTACATTCCATTCCATAACATCCACATCCCTTTATCCCTCTTCCCAAATAGCAATATCTCAAACAAAACAACCCCTCCCTCTCATTTTTATGATTCCTACTCCCTCATTCATTTTCTAGCCCATAAGGTCATCTCCCATCCCCTCACTCCTAAAATCACCCTTGCTCATTCCCTTTATCCCTTTTCTTGGAGTATACAGCCTCAGACCTTGCAAACATGGACATAGAAGACTGAGACTATGAGGAGGAATAAAATAGAGGCAGTGATAGTTCAACAGATAAACCTAGGCATCAGAGAAAACCACACAAGGGAGGCAGAATTATCAGGGAAGAGCCATCAAACCTCAGAGAATTGCAGGCCTCTCAGTTGGCTGTCACTTGTTTTAGACATCTTGGGTGCTATGAGTTCTATGAGCAGGGAGAGAGATTTCATCACCACCTTGAGCTCACTAGACTTTTTGTAGCTCATCTTCGGGACAACAAGGTGACTCTTGTTGGGGTGACATTTATAGTCTCACCTTCCATTATTTCGGATGCCACCAGGATTTTGAATGTAGGGGAGAAGTGGTACAAGGCACAAGACCTAGATGAACATTATTATGAGCCTTATATCAAACCTAGGTACAAAAATGAGGCGAAAATAATTTTTCCTTTTAGATTCCTTGAGGACAGGTATGCCCCCAAGATGAAAATCATCATGAAATATTTTACTTGTGAGGGCAGATTTTCCAGGTTGTACACCTATCACATAAGGCTCCTCATGCATTTTTCTAGGGTGAGGATGTTAAACCTACCTTATTTCTTGTTCAGGAATATTGAGAAGATGGCCCATTTTGTGCAGAAGAATCCATACCCTCAGCAAATGAGCAATATTTATCATTATTCCCTGATCAAGATGATTGTGCTTCATCATCTTAGTCTCCTCAATATCTCTTGGGAGACATTTATTGCTCATGACATCTTCAGGGGTCCTCACATTCCTCCACCAGAGTCTCAAGAAGCAGGGGAGCCTTCTAGCAATCCTTAGGTGAAAATAGATGAGGAGGCCAAAGAGACTAGAGCTACTGAGGTGCCCGAGACTTACATGACATATAAGAGGGGCACAAGGAGACTGTTTGCAGCTGATAGGAAAGTTTTTTCTCCATGGGATGTGGAAGGGACCTTGCCTTCTTCATCAACCCATAGGCAAATTCTAGCTCCAAAGGATGTGGAAGGGGCTTTGCCTTCTTCATCAACACAACAGGTACAGGTGCAACAGTTGCACAAAGGGAAGGAAAAGACGTCAGAGGAAGGTCTTGATGATGACGAGAAAGAGAGGGACTTTGATTCGACAGAGCATGATGAGTTGGAGCAACGTTATACTCATCATGGCATGGAAATAATTGACTTAGAGGCTCAGGATGAAGAAACAATAAAGGACATCATCATACAGGAAAAGGAGGCTCAAGTCCAAGCTTTGATGGAAAATTTGGAGAGGGATAACTATGTCATGACATATTTGGAACAAGAAAACAAGTAGTTGAGTGACAAGAAAGTCCTCATGGAACTGGAACTTCTCAAGGTAAAACCATAAAGGGACAAAGAGGCACAGGTCACATTGACTCCTATTGAGAAGGAAATTGAAGATGATAGAGAGACTTGGCTTGAGAGAGTCAATTTGCACCTAGAGAAGTTGTTTTAGAAGGCCAATACAGACAATTAGATGATCAGGCACATGGCCTACCATTACACGACCCAAAACAAAATTTGCAACATGAGGGTCAAAAAGATGAAAGCTAGGCTAAGGCAGACTCTAAAAGGAAAAAAGAAGGAGGATAGGCTTAGGTTGCTTGTTGAAGCTTCCTTGCCTCATCAGGATACTTGATGATGGTGCTTCTCACCAATTTTGTTCAATTTTGGAAGAATTTTGGAAATGTTTTTGTCATTTGCAAATTTTGAAATGTTAAACAAAGAAAATCATGCTCAATGCGCAACGCCACTCGCACTGCACTTTTCCTAGGGGCACCCAATGTACAAATGGTTTGCATTTTTGGATTCATAGTGATGAGTACATGCACCCTACGGATTTGATAAGTTTTTGGGGCATAATTGGTCCACCAAAAGGTCAAAAAACACCCTAAAAATGACCTTTTTGCCACTTTTTGGACACACAGAAGCAGTCTTGGGAGAATCAAGTTTTGAGGGGTCAAATGAGTTTCAAATGAAGATATTCCAGGTGTTTTGGAAAGTAGACTTGAAGAAATTTCCAATGAGCTATCATGAGATCAATTGGGGTGTCGGGAAGGCCTCCAAAAGGGACCTAAAAGTGGCGCTGCGCGTTGGGCTAGTGGTGCTGCGTATAGGGCAAATTTGCACAGGATGGCTATTTTTCCATTTTTATATTGTGTTCATGGATTTTCTCTCATGGAGGATGTTTTACCATTGTAAATGATGACTTGGCATGTAAATATGATGGATAACCAGTAGTAGAGGGTAGATTCATTACATTAAAAGTCAATTTGAGCTCAAATGAATCAGTTTTTCTCTTTTAGAGGCAAGTTGTTAAGATGTCTATATTCCTGTTTCTTGTTTAGTGTTGGTTAGATTAGCTCCTCATCTTAGGGATTTGACCCCTGAGAATGGCAGGAGGTTGAAACAAAGCCTATATCTTTTAAAGGGTTTTGGACTCAGATGGATGCTCAGACCTTGATTGTACATCATTTTGGAGTAGTTTAGTATGAGATTAACAAGAACTGCAGCTATTTTAATGGGATCCATGTGGTATGGAGTTTTAGTACAGTTTTTTCTCTTGTGATCATATGTTAGTATGTTTTGTGTATTCCGTTAATCATTTCATTGCTTCTTAGTGAATGCTTTCAAGTTGATAGGCATAATTCATTAAATCACTACTCTGCTTTGGGGAAACATTCACCATTTCATGTTTTCTACAATTTGGGAAGGATCCATGGTAATCACATGCTCTTCCTAGCCTCTCACCAGTCTTAAACACCTCACCCATCAAGCCCTGGAGTGCTAAACCTTATGCCTACCTTGCCCCATTGAACACCCTGCAATTTTGACCTAATTCCTTAGCCCTAAATTGTCCAGCTCCTCCTGATCTAGCAAAATCCCTTCAAAATCCAATCAAAACTTTGTGCTACTATACCTAGCCTAAAATCCTTTTCCTGATCCAATCATCTTGACTGAGATCCTTAAGGAGAGAGCCATCTTCTAGCCTACTAGGGATAGCTACTTGGTTAAGTGTGGTTTTTGGTTACCCTGGCATTATCTTCCTTCAACTTGAGGTTCAATCCAGGTGATAACACCACCATTCGATAATTGCATCGGTGGCCTAAGTAAACACTTCATTCGAGTGGGACATTAGTTCGGTTGGTTGTTGGCTTTGAAAGTTGCTCCATTGCTGCCTGTTGGAGTCACACACCTCCTTCAAAACTAACACCTGCATTCGAACCGGTGGCTGCAGATCCTTGACTATAGTTTTTGTCCTTGTGAACTCCTCCTCAATGCTATCAACCTGATCCTAAAGGGTGTCAATTTGATCATTGATCAACTGTAGCTGGGCGAGGTCTGTACAGTCTTTTATGTTGGAAAACAAGGTCTTGTTTTGCTCTCTGATGGGGTAAACCTAGTGGTTCTTTAGTGCCAGATTGCTAGAGCAATCATGGACCTTGTTCATCAGGGCATATCCATTGGCAAGGGCATCGGCTAAATCTTTCTTCTTTGCTTCCAGTTCCCTGACCTTTCCCTCGACCGTCCTCACTTAAATTTCCATTGGATATAGTAGTGCAGATCTCACCGTCTCTAATTCCCCCTTCATCTCGGCATTCATAGCTTCCAGGCATGAGTATGTTGCCTAGAGGTGGTCACAATAGCTGACCAGTGTGTAAGTAGCCATGTCTACCATTTCTTTGGTATTTGCCTCAATGATGGTCGGCCACAGTGATCTGAACCACTGTGTGACTTGGCTGACGTGGGCTTGCAACCTCATGTTTGCTTGTTGCAGGTAATCACGCTCTTCTATCACTTCTTTCAACTGCTTTGTTTGTTGCTCATGTTCCAAGGTCAGGTCCTCATGGATCCTTTTGGCCTTGTGTGTTTCCTGCTGGATAAATGAAAACAATTGCATTGACTACTAGTGTTGGAGCGTATCGGCCTGCATTGTGCTAGGGTTTGGGAATTGTTGTTGTAGGGGTAGGCTGCTGATAATGGATTTGTCAGAATGGGAGGCAAACGAATGGGCTTGATGTGATGCTAGGGTGAACTATGGAGTGGGTGGAATGATGCTGGGAATCAGGCGGACTGTGACCCTTATAGGGAAAGGTGGAAAGTACTGTTCAACCATTCCCCCCTATAGATTGGCATCTAAGTTGCCCCTTCTAGTGGTTCCAACCCAATTATCAGGGATGTGAGTTCCTTTGGTTGAATCTCAGTGGTAGGAGTGGTGCCCTTTGTCTGCAAGGCTGACTTAACTTTTGCTTCCATAGTCATCCTTTGCCGGTTAGGCTGAAGGGTCTCGGATAAGGTAGTGGAGGTTGAGGCAATGTGCAGGGATGACTCCCGTGACTGATGTAATGAAGTGGAGGTGGTAGTGGGGATCTCTTTAATTATGGTGGTTTGGGGATTTATTGCTCAACCTCCACAGTAAGGTCAATGATAGGAGTTGGTGGTATAACTTTTGGCTTTTTGATAGTTGGGGTGTGGGCGACTCGCTTTTTCTTGGGCTTGGGGACCATGGGCTGGGAGGGGGCTTGAGCTACTCCTATTGGGAGCTTCATGGCTAGCAGCGTCATTATGATAGGAGAAAACATGGTGGAGCCCTGAAATTGGGTAGGGTAGTTTCTCTCACCTGACTCGAAGCTAGCAATTATCTGTCTGAGTTCGAACATACTTTCCTCCATCTAGAGCACCATTGGCTGGATTTCCTCCTTTGCTGGCCACTTCCTATTGCTCTTCGCCCCATCTTCCTCTTGCCCCTATGGAGTTAGTGCTCCAAAGAGGTACTTGTGCTTGCCTTATGTTATCTCACATGCCACTCCTGACCATGACCTCACTTCTCTATGTAGCACTTCCTCTATTACGACAAACCTTTGTGGTCTCATATTAAATGTTTGTGGGTGGACACGCCTTGGTCTCAGGTACATATGCACGTGGGAGGCACCAAACCAAATTTCTTCTGAGAATTCTTCCAATAGAGCCTTGGGTATCCTCTCTGTTGACCTTATGGTGGCAGCATCTTCTCGTACCAGTATTTGAAGGCTATTTCATTGATCTCTTTTGTGTTGGGAAATCTTGATGCCTTCCATGGATCATACTAGAGTGCAATTAGTTGGCCTTCGACAATGGGTGCCATTTCCCTCTCCTTCAGTGGCCTCCATTTCCACATCGCCAATGACATCAACATATATCTAAACACGAACCCAACACCCCTTCTGTACACGTCCTCACATGCTTCAAATAACTCATTGAGAACAAAGGTTAACCAGTTGAGCACCTCTCCTCGACAACAATGTTCCACAACTGAGATTGCATCCAAGGTGCATTCATTCTTTGTGAAGTGCCGCATTGTTTTTCCTATAATGAGGTAACAAGAAAACTGAATATCATCCTCGATAATATTATCTAGCTTCACTCCTCTCTCGCCCTGCTCGGTCCCATATCTGGCATAAATGTTGTCTTCATTCTACTTCTTGCCCCACTTAGCTCTTGTTTGGAATGTAGTGCTAACTGCATTTCCACCCTCGGCCAATCTTGTGAGCTGACTGATATCTTCCACGTGGATGGGGTACTCCTTATCCAACCATAGTGATCCTCCATGCATCCTACTCACTAACAGCTTGGTACACTACATCGCGGCAAATTGAGTGCCGAATACAGGTAGGCTCCTCAAATGGAGTATTGTCGATCTCTGTATTCCCTTAAAGTCTTCACTGACCCTGGAGGACTTGGTGCCATCCTCCTTCTGGAAATCCTTCACATCAACTTCTCTTTTCATGGTCAGGAACTGGAAACAGTATGTGATGTTACTATCTATCAAATTTTCCTTGTCATACTTGCCATACAGATTATCGAACGTTTCAATTCGTGCATCCAAGGTGTCCTGTGGGATTGATACGAGTCCTTTCACCATCTGCTTTCTCCTGTGATAAACTATCTGCACCAGAGGCTTCCTGCTTCTTTGTCTCTACACCTGTTCTTCAGAGCAAACCTCTAAATCTTCTATTGTCTACAATTGGAATTTTGGACTTCCCCTCATTCTTCTACGACTTAAGTAGCCGACCCTGACACGATGTTCCCTGACTGACCAGGCCTTAATAACTAATTAGTCTATGAATTTTCCCATGCATTCTAGCTATACCTTGACGCCACCGACCGACTTGGACGTGACAACCATGACGTCGAATGGAAAGTACAGAGTGGGCTGCATGGCGTATTTATTTTTCCGTGATGGGTTTATTTATTAACTAAATTTATGCTTAATGGGAAAAGATATTGTGGCTCCTACTTTGACAGTTGCTTATTTAGTTACTTAATTTGGAAATGACTACTAGTACGATGGACAGGATGGGTATCTGTGTGGTCATAAATGTTGGAAAAAGTGCATGCCTATGTGTACTCTACTGATTAGGATTACATGCGTGGCCACTGAATCTACTTACTGGAATTACATGTGTATCCACTGACGCTACCCACCCCACTGACTCTGCTGACTGGGACTACATGTGTGTCCACTGACGCTACTTCCCCCCTGACCACAAATGGTTTTTGGTAAGCAAAGGCTTTGCCGCAACCTTGTTATTCCGCTGCCCCTTTATTTCTTTTCTTTTTCTTTACGCATTACGAAAGGGATTTAGGCGTGAGCCATTCACCCATCCATGCAGTAAGACTCCATCCAGTTGTGGGAGGCTTACCATGCCCGAATCTCTGATTTTTTGTTACTATAAATAGAACCAACTAGTGCATTTGCAGTTCTGTTGGGAACTTTAGGAACTTGCTATCATAAAGGAGCACTTGTTCCCTAACTTCAAATGACTTCCTCTTGATATGCCTATCATGCCAAGATTTTTGCCTTTGCTACTCCATTGATTAATGGAACTCTGCTAAAAACTGGGTTTCGTCAAGTTCCATCAAATAGTTTAGTCTGTCTCGTAAGGCAATGTTGTCCGTCATTCCCATTACCTTTGAAATGAACATGCTAGGTAGTATAAATTCTATTGATACCACCACTTCCCTTCCATATACAAGTTGAAATGGAGTTTTCTTATGGAGTCTCTTTATTTTTGTCCTATATGCCCATAGAGTCATAGGTATTCTTTCATCCCAGTCATCCCTATTGGCATATATGACTTTCGTAAGCCCTTTCTCCAATATCTTGTTAAATGCTTCTACTGCATCATTGGCTTATGGGTGGTGCAGGCTTCTCTTGTTATGTTGAACCATGAAGGTCTTCAGCAGAGACTCAATGGTCTCGTTCAGGAAATGCATCCCTTGGTCACTTGTGAGGCTCCTCAGGCATCCAAAGTGTGAAATGATGTTCTCAAATATGAATCTTGTTGTTGTTTCTACTGTGCAGTCCTTTACAGGTGCCGCTTCTACCCACCTTGTGAGGTATTTTTTTGTTGTTATGATGTGCCTTGCTCACGAATGCCTTGCCGGTGGAGAAATGGGTCCAATGAAGTCTACCACCCATTTATCAAAGATCTACAATATGTGGACCAGATGTAGAGGTAGCTCATCATGTCGTGAAGGCTTCCCGACCCTTTGATAGACATCACATGTCCTGGAAAATTATTTAGAAACTTTATGGATAGTTGACCACCATATTCCTGCATGGAGTATCTTTCTTGTGGTGGTCTGACCTCCTACATGACCTCCTGTGACCCCTGCATGGCACTCCCATAAGACATCATTCCTTTCATGCTGAAGGACACATCGTCTCAGTATTTGATCTAAGCCCATCTTGTAGAGGTGTCCTGTGATCAGTTGGTAACTTGCTACCCTAACTACCAAGTGTCGTCTTTGTGTTGCCATGTATCCTGTCGAGCAGTGGCCAATTGTTAAAAATGAGGCGATCTGTTCTAGGTGGTCTGGGATTGCCTCTATTCTGAATAAATCGACATCGAGTAATCGACCATCCACCACTCCTTCTTTCTCCCCTATTTCTAGCCATGACAGGTGGTATGGTCCCACATTGAGTTCGTTGGGCTTTACCACTACCTCAAACGTAAATTCCTAGAATAGTAATAGCCATAAGCATATTCTCCCTTCTAGTACTGGCTTGTTTACTAAATATTTGAGCATAGAATGGTCTGTAAAAAATTTAAATGGCGCTCCCAGTAAATAGTTCCTGAACTTTTGGAGAGAGTAAACCATTGCTAGGGCTTCTCTCTCGGTTGTTGTATAGTTTCTTTCCACAGTAGACAACTTTCTGCTAGCATAGTACACTGGATGGTCCATGTTTTTCTCCCCTGGTTCTGGTAAGACTGCTCCTAGCACTATTCCTAATGCATCGATGTGCACAAGGAACATTTTGTTCCAATCAGGATACACCAATATAGGGGCGCTTACTAGTCTTTCCTTTAAGTTATTCAGGGTTGTTTGACAATCTGCAGTCCAAATGAACTCTTCCATTTTCTTCAGTAATTTTTCCATTGGAGCTATGATTTGCAGGGTCTATGCACAATCCATCCTCGCAGATGATATGGCCTAGTAGATTTCCAAAGGGGACTACAAAGATACATTTCTTGAGATTTAAAGAGATCTACAATTGTATGCACCTTTGGAAACATTATTCTTAATAGGCTGGTGTGTTTTTTCAACATACTGTATACCATCCAGTCATCCATGTAAACTTCTAGAAACTTATTAATACAATATTGGAATGCAGCTATGACAATCCTTGAGAAGACTGCTGGTGCATTCTTTAGTCCGAATGGCATCACATTGTATGCATATGACCCCTGCTCCATAGTGAATGTTGTTTTCCTTTTATCTTCTTCAACTATTCTAACTTGGTGGTAACCTGAAAACCCATCTGTGAACGAATATGCTTCATTCCCTGCAACATTGTCTAGGACCTCATCACTAAAGGGTGTGGGAAACGGGTCATGCACGCATGTATTTTTTAGGCTTCTGTAGTCAACACATACTTTGATTTTGGTTGCATCCTTCTTATTATGAATAACTATCAAGCTTATCCACTCAAATTCATCCACCGAAAAATGATTCCTGCCTCCAACATTTTTTTCAATTTCCTTCTTAACTTTCTCTTTCACCCATGGGTTCAATCTGTATGGCTTGTGTTTCACCAACCGATCATCCGGTCTCAAAACAATTTTCATTTGCCCAATGTTTCCTTTTATTCCCTTCAGTTCTGCCACTGATGTTAGGAATAAGTCCTGATACTCTTGTAATAGGTGGAAAATTTCTTTGGTGGCTTGCTCGTCCCAGTAATCTCCTACCGATGCTATCTTGGGCTTATCCTCTGACCAAATGTTTTGCTTTCTTAGCTTCATTTGTAGAAGGTAGGCACCTTCCATGAGGGGGCTCTCCCAGATGTCCCTCTCCCATTCCATTTTCCTAAAGGCTAGGTGTCTCAGTCCCTCCAACCCGTCATCATCTGATCCTACATCTATCCCATCCCAGGCTGCATATCCTGGCAACTCTATTTCATATAGATACTACAGAAAATTTCCATTGGGCCCTCCCTCAACCAACGACTTTGGTGTGAACAGAACCCATTTATTTCCTTGAGTGCCTCTGTCATTTGTGCCTCGTCACCTCTGAATGAGAAGTTGCTAACAAACTGTACCTCCATAGTATCCCAATCTGTTGTCTGTTGGCGGAGCTCCTCTTGGACATAGCAAGCTTGGGGGACAGTTCTGAGGGTATGTATAAACACGTGTACCCATCGATCCTTCAACATTCCTTTGCTCTTCCAATTCATTATGCAATCCTTGATGTGCTTCTCGGGACTTGAATCCCCCCTATATCTTCCCTTATCCTGTGGTTGATATTCATCCCAGGCAAATCTTTCCTTCATGGCTTGTTTGACACTCGCCCAGTCTCTTAGTGTATTGCAATGCTTTCTCCACCATCTTGTCGGAGTTGCCATGAGGTTGATACTAAGAAAGGAGATCCTTTGGTCCTCTGTCATTTCCCGGTATACTCTGTCTAAGAAGGTGTCCGCTGGTTCAAGGCCATGGTACTTCGGATAGTCAACTATCTCCATTTCTCCCCGGTTTACTTGGCTTATCATTGCACATTATCTAGTGGTCAATTTGTATCCCCCCTGCTGCCATGCATCCCATGTAGCTTCTGAACCAGTTTTCGAGCTTTGGATACTTCGCCAGCTTACTAATCCTCCGACTATGGGATCGATGTAGCCCTCCCTCTTCCCTGTTGTGAGCGTGTATAGTTGGTCTAACCCTCCTAGCTCATCCCTGTCATCTGTTGGTTCTGTAAACCTAGGTCCTTGGTAGGTGTCTAATGGTTGGATCACCCTTAGCTCGTCTGCTTCGAAAATCATCAGTTCCTTCTTTAGGTCTAAGACAGCATAGTTCTCATATCCCTAATCAATCTGCAGGAGTTCCAGGTATCGGTCCTTGTCCCCATGATGTCAATCACCTCGAATTCAGTGTGCGTCTTCACCCCTGCCACATCAACCTCTACATTATCTAATCTCCCAATTGGTATTATGTAGTAATGATTTTCCATTCTTAGTTGAATTGGCAAGTATTTTAGTTGAGGCTTCCCCATTACCTCCCAGGTTTTCCTAGGTAGGATGTTACATTTGACCCTAAGTCTAACATGGTGTCCCTTATCTGGAATCCTGCCACTTGTGCATTGATTTAGAACTCCTTGCTGCTTCTTCTCTTATTTCATTTCACTCTTCTAGAAGCCTTCTCTGGTAACCCTACGTGTGGTCATTCCACTTTCGCTTCTTCCATTGATACCGTAGCCTTTAGACCTTTTCTCAACTCCTTCAGCATGCCTTCATCCTCAACAATTTTCAAGAACAATTTAAACCATTCCCCATTTAGCTAGGTGTGATCCAACATGTGATCTCACTGTCTTTTATTATCTTTCACCATGGTCATCCCCTCAGATAGCTTAGTTTCTTCCTGATAGTATTGCTTTTGGCATTCAGGCTACTACCCCTTCTATGGAGATGTCACTTTAAGGATTAAGGGGGGGTCCTCTGTGTAGTGGTCCTCCCTTGTTTTCTTCCCTCCTCGGGTGACTATATTAATATTGGTTGCAGGAAGGCTGTCATCGGTCCATGGTTCAACATTCACCAAGTTGGCCCCTCTCTGTCTTGTCCTTTTTTCCCACTTTGCAATGAGTTCCAGACAATCCTCCATTGTGTGGATATTAATTTTTCATTGTGAGCACCATAGTGTCCTTGGCAACGGACATTCTCTGGTAACATGCCCTTCCTGGTCGCAGTTGTAACACCTCACAGGCCCTCTTCCTCCCGTTCTTCCTCCTTTCCTATTTCCTCCGCTTCCTCCCCGGTTTGACTCATTAATTATAAACATGGATTTGTCCAACATTTTTGCTAGAGCGTCTAAAACTTGACACTAATCGGTGTGATGTGTCGTTGATGTGCAAAACTCATAGTAGTTGTTATTGGAGATGTTATAGTACTTTTGCAAAATAGGGCACATCCATGGCAGGTGTCCATATGCCCTACAAATCTCACAAAAGTCTTGATTATTCCTCCCTAGGAAGGCCCCTTACGCTCCAACTGCCACAACTCCTATGGTTGGTGGGACTCCTGATGACCTTGCAACCCCACCTAGATGATTAATCCCCCACAACCTTGGCATTTCGTCACAACATCCCCCTCCACCATGCAGTGGGTGCACCAAACATTGGGTCTGGCTGGACATACTGGGTGAAGATCTTTTAGTTTCTCTGTTAAATTCAGGATTTGGTTTTGTAGGCCTAAAATTGACGGTTCTTGCAGGTTCATCCCTCCCCTGTATTCATGCAGGTATCCTGCCATAGATTCTATGCATTATGCTTGTTCCAATGCATCCTTGAGGGTTCCTATCTTTTGTTGTGTTAGTGGCGTTCTAGTCAAAGGAAAGAGTGCCTTAATGAACCAGTCTTGTTGGTGGTTTGGGTCTAGAGTGTAACTCAACTTGGCAATGGCATCCTTAAACCTTTGCATGAGATCTAAGCCATATCCCCCTCCTTCTGCTTAATTTCCCACAGTTCCGATAGCCCTTGCTGATCCGTCTGTGGTACCTTGAATTCTTGCACAAATCCTCTCTTAATATCATTTATTGTGGGGTTCTGATTCTACTTCGCCCACTTTATAAACCAGCACAGAGCCCTTTCCCTCAGCGTGGTTTGGAATTCTACTACTCTGACATTATCTAGACTCTAACAACCCTCCAAATAGCTTCACAAAGATACCAGTGCTACTCCACATCCTCATTTCCCCTACCGGCAAATACGGGATATCTGGTAAAATATCCTGCCATACTAATCCAGGTAGGAGCTATCAGCATGAACCCTTTGCTCCCTAGTTGTTGGGATTCCTATAATCCTAAATTATTAATAATACTAATTCCTGTGTTTCTCCCGATGTTGAACTTGATTCGGTATTTCTCCCGTGCACTATATACCCGCATTGCCTTGGCTAAGCTAATAATAAATTCCTCCAAATTGTTAAAAAGTACTAGGGGAAGATCAGAGGAAATGCTACCTATGTCCTGAGGGTATTGCTACTGAATCTTAGCAGATGCTTCTTCTTTGTTGAATAATCTCCTCATCACGTCGCCCATATCCTCTTTGCTTCCTTCTTCATGCCCATGCGGCCTTTGCCCTTGTGATGCCCCTTCTGCAACATGTACTTGCAATCCACCTTCCGCAACCTGTATGGAAGGTTGGTCTTCATTTCCATGGCTCCTATGTCTTCCTTCATCGCTCTTTCTTTGCTTAGCACCTTCTTCTCCTTCATCCTCGACTCAGGGTCTTCCCTTCACTGCTCCTACTTGGTGGGGCCCCTTCCTATTCTTCCCCAGAGTCTGATTCGCTCTTGCCTGCAACTTATCCACTAACAGTTCCCTTCTTTGTGCCCTAACATCTCTTGCTTTCTTTAGTTCTTTGACGTCCATTCCTTCAACAGAATCTCTATCCCTCAACCGAAAACATTCCCCCCTGTATGTTCTTCCCCCGGTACTGGCTTTTTACACTGCCATCCCCACAGTGGGTGAAGGCAATAGTCCTTCTTCCACCATAAACATCTTAATCCATGTTGATACTTCCCTCATCAACTCACATCTCAGTCCTGAGCCGAACATAGCTTTTGCCTTTGAGAAAGACTGATAACTCTCCATGGCAAACTCAACTATGTATCCTTCCACCATAATCTTTACCCAAAAATTGATTGCTCTAGTTAGATCATTATCCAATTTTTGTAATAGGGTGAAATCCGAAGGAGTCTAGTTGCAGCGAGTGTTCACCAATCCACCTAGTTGAGTTTGTCCCTTCAGCCTACTTAACCAATTGTACAAGCCCTCTGGGAACTTACACCAGAAAATTTCATACTGATCATTAGTGCCACCAGCACATAAATTTCCTCCCTCACCTTGCCGATCGGTTGACTTCTATGGGTAGCGTGCTCCACTACAAACTAGTCTACTTTATGATTCCACCAATCTCCGATCTCTCTCTTAAATATCATTGACACCATAGTCTGAACTAGTTCTTGTATCTTCGAGTCCTGGCAATGAAACCATTTGTTGGCTCGAAAGAGTCATCAGGGAGAAGACCCTGGGTTCGGGCACATGATGTTGAAAATAGCAACAAGAAATGCTAAATATAGAAGTGCTAAAAATAGCATTGCTATAAATACCATTTCAAGATACATTCCAATTTTAGTTAGTCCCTAAAATAAAATTGAGAATTAAAATTTGAATTCGATCTTAGCAGTTGTTTTAAAAATAATTAATTAATTCATCTTGAGTTAATTAGTTGGAGAAAATCAAACATGAAGTCTATGTGTAGACATGCAATAGTTTTCCCTTTGATTAAGGAAGTTATCCCTTAATTAAAGTGATCAGGATGAGTTGTACTTTGAGTTGTAATTAGTTAGCTCAATTAACTGAGTTAAGTCCAGTTAGATTAGTTCCA
>APFE030683174.1:0-28662 GCA_000404065.3 Pinus taeda | reverse complement strand
ACACTTCCCATCACTCAGATTCCCCAAAATCCTCATTTTTGCACAAACCCTAGTTTCTAGCTACAACCTGACAATTTTCTAGGTTTGGCCTGTGATTTGCCCTTTTGGACCCCTTCCCCTCACTCAATCTCTGAGATTCCACTTTCCCCTGCTTCCTAACATCCCTCCCCACTCCCAAAATTTCCCCAAGAATTTAGAAGCCCCCTATCCCCTTCATTTCGCTTCATTTCGACAAAATTCCTTGTTTCACACATCGGGGCAAGTTTCACTCAAATGATGTTTCAGATCAATCAAAGATGAATTTTGGGAAACTGAGAGATTTTTTTGTCCATAACATGCCAAAGAAGAAAAACCTCTTTCACTTTTTGCACAGGTGTCATTGTTTTAGAGAAATGTCAAAATTACAATCGCCGGATCCAAGGTGGTTGGCCAAAGCACAAAAACGGAAGAAGAAGACCAACCCACTCCGCATCTTGACCGAGGCTTCTCTCACTCACCATGATACTCATTAGCCTCCTCCTAGTAGAAAACCCAAGAAATTTTGAGAGTTTTGAGGCATTTTTGGCATTTTTGAGAATTTTACAGGTTTTGGCCATTTCAGTGGTCTCACCCCGCGCGCGACCAGTCATGGGGACAGCTCAGAATGGGGAAAACTCTACATTTTTGTAATTTTCATGCAAAAATACACTTTCCTATGGATGGGTTTCAGATTTTATGAATATTTGGGCTCCCAAAAGCTCAAAATACATGCAAATTTTGACTTTCTGCCCCTTTTTTTGAGTTGTAGAAAGCTGCCTTGGGAGAAATGACTTTTGAGGGGATAAATCAACTCCAAATTAAGAAATTCCAGTGGGGTTGGAAATTAGACTCACAGACCTTTCCAATGAGCTATCTTGCACCTGATTTGGACACCAGGAAGGCCCTCAAACAGAGCTGTCAATGCGCGTGACCAGTCAAAGTGAGGGGCACGACCACTCAGGGAAATTTCACTGTTTTGACCAGTTCGGCCAGCGAAACACTATTTTTACTTTGGTTGACTTTTGAGGCATGTAAATGATGGATTTTTGTGTAATTTTCATGGCACTTAGATATTTTTACTCTCCTTGAACACTTCTAGAAGTTTCCTTGATGTAAATGGTAAATATTTAATGCATGGATAGGTTTCCTAAGTTTTAGAGCAAGTTGTTTTGACTGCCTATTATCTAGTGATTAGTTTAGAATTAGTTGAAACAGCTCCTAGGAAGCTGAGCTCGACCCCTAGAGGTGGGGAAAGGAGTTAGAACTTCTATATTATGCCTTCTCTTTCTCATTTTCATGGTTGGACTCTAGAGGGAGAAGCTCTATTGTATTTTGACTTGTATTTCTGCAATTTGAGGAAAAGGAAGGCCAGGGTTTTGCAGACTTCATTGTGGCTTCTTGTGGATTATTATGTTGATGGTGTGTTTCCTACTTGTCATTGTAAGTGTGTTTATGTGTTCCATTTCTTAATCTCTTGCTGCTATTTAAACAAAAGAAGTGATAAAGTTTGAATTCATGCATGCCATGCTCAGCTTTCAATTTTGTTTAAAATTTATGTTTTCCACTGTCTAGAGAGGATTCGAATTCATTGTTTGCCCTCTTTAGCTTCTCTTCTTTCCTCCTTGATCATCTCTTTCAGCTAAAGGCATCAGCATAAACTCCTACCTTGCCCCAAAGACCACCTGCAAAAACTGAGCTCAATCCCCGCACCCTGAATTGCACTCCCTCCAATTGCCACCAAAAAACCCAAAAACTTTAAATCAATCCCCCTTATCAGTTTACTAGCCTAAAATCCTTGTTCCTAATTGGTCAACTCATCCTATTGAAAAATCCACCGAGTTTGACCCGAGAGAGCCTTCTCATACCTCGTAGGGCTAGCTACGAGGTGAAATGGTTTGATGTAGCTTTGAGGTTTGTCTATCTTAGCCTAGGTGAAATCTCAAGGGCTAACACATGGTATCAAAGCTAAGGTGAAAAGTTAAGAAATGACAGCTCCATAAGGGACACTCAAGCTAATCCAGGTGGATATTGGTGGCCACCCACCTATTCCACCTAGACCCCCCATTTAGTTTCATTTGTTTCCTTAATTGTAGCACAATTTACTATTTTTGGCAGTTTTTCAGGTCCTAAACTTTCGGAGCCGTTTTGAGGCCCTAAACGACATTTTTTTGGAAAAATTGATTTATAAATTGCTATAGAAATTGTCTCAATAGTTGTAGTCCTCAAGGAAATATTTCCAACAAGGTATCATACGAGTCAAACGAAGATAGTATGACCAAGTTATGACCCCAGGAAGTTGGATTCCCAATTAACCCCAACGGGGGCCATAAACTCTTGGTGTTACATCTCCTCGGGTTAGGGTTTTGGATGTTTAGGGTTTTCTCTTATTTTTAAATAATAAAAAGGCCCTTGAGACTCATTGTAACTCAGTTCAGAGGCATTTAGCTGCCACATCTCTTCTCAGAGATAAGCTACCATTACCCAAGCTACCTTATTTCCATTCTGTTTGTAAGCACAGTTCAATATTTTTCTATTAATGATTATATTTGTAAGTTGTTGCATTCCTGTTTGTTAAACACACACATGGTAGCAACATAATCTGAAAGATAAAACATGAGAATACATTTTTATTAACAAATGATATACATTTATAGTACATGGTTTGACTGTTGGGTTTCACATCCCAAGGTCTCTTGGACTTCCTTTTGTCTATTCAGCTTCCACACTAACCCATTGAGTATTAGGTGTCCAACATTCCCCCCTTAATCCAAAGGGTTATGTATGAGTCCAAGAACAGAGTTGTAATACAAAATGTGCAAAAATGCATGGCAGCACTAGGCTGAATGTGCTCTTTGAAATGTTGGTATAAAGGGTGGTGGTTTAAGGATGACCATCAACACTGGAACGCTTAGTGCAGTTCCCGGAAATCTTCCAAAACTGGCAAGAAGTTGAAGTCTTCTACTAGAGGAAGTGCTCCTATTGTTTTGAAGAGGGAAACCTTCAACCATGAAAGGGACGTCTCACCCCGCATAAAAGGGAGAACTTCAACCTAAAAAGGGAAGTCTCAAGTTGTGATGGTTTAAGGATGACCAAGAACTCTGGAATGCTTAATGCAATTCCTGGAACTCATCCAAGTCTGGCAAGAAGATGAAGTCTTCTTCTAGAGGAAGTGTCCTCAATTTCGTTCCTGGAATACTTTCGAAACTGGCAAGAAGTTGAAGTCTTCTGCTAGAGGAAGTGTCCCAGATTAACAACTGAAGGCATGCTCAGGAACATCTTTGTCTCTGGCTATAACTCTGAAACTGGTGTGGTAAGTTGTGTCTCAGGCTCGCTTGATGTGGCTTTGAAGATTGTAGATGACCATTATTTCCCCCCCTGTCAAATACAAGGTGAGATGATGGAGAAAACTCAACTGCAAGAATGTTCAATACTCTGGAACATGTTCTGACATGTGATTGGAATATCTTCTTGGTTGTTGATGCCCATTGCCAAGAAGCGATCCATCCAACATGAATCTTTTTTCTTGCAGGACGTTTGTTTCTGAAACATCTGTGTGAAGAATGGGTGGTTTTATGACAATGCTTACATGGATGAAGATCAAAACAATGATCTTTCAAATGGCCAACTCGGTCACAGTGTTGGCATTTCACAATCTGTTGCTGTTGTAGCTGTTGTGGAAGAGGGGTAGAATATGGAACAACTGGAGATGAACTGTCATGAAGGAATCCAAAATTCTGAAACTGAATGGGCTTTAAGTAGTCTGGAATATGAAAGGACACATACTTGTCATATCCAAGACCAGTTCTGTGTTTGTTGTGGACAAGTTATTCCCAAGGTCTGATGATGGGCTTGGGAAGTGCAAGCTGAGTTTTTGCATCTGCATGTACAACTACTACTGGATCTGAATAAACTTCAACAATATTTTATTGCCGTTTATGGGAGTCTATTTCATTGTTCTAAATAGAAACAAGTTCAAAATGACTCCTATGTTTTAATTCTTCTTGCTGTAGCTAAGATTCGAGCTGCAAAAAATCAATTTTCTCTTATGCATTTTGTAGACAGACCTGAATGTCTGTGAGAAAAAATTTGTTGAATTTTAATGTATCATGAGTGGTAGACAATATGAGAGTTTTGAGGAACTCTAATATTTCATTGATTCTAGCCATTTTTTTTTCTTCAATGTCAGAATTACACCTTAAAAACTTATCACAACTGCTACTCAATGCAGACAAGTAATACCCAATCATAGTACACAACAATATCCTTTATAAATGTGCAACAAATGATCAGTGTGCAACCAACAAGCACCAATTACAATCCATTACATAAAAATAAGATTTTACTCATGACCAACACTATGTTCTGACAATACAACCGACTAAACATTTCTCCACAAAAGATTACTTTTATTTGTCAAAACAATCATTGCCTTTATACAGCCCACCAAACTCTTATGCAACAGTCAAATCAAGGAACCAATGCACTATAATGAGTTTTAAATACAATGCCACACTGGGGCAGCAACAACTGCAAACTTGCTTGGATCCTTCAAATACTCCTTCACTTTCAAAGCAGAAATGATGGCTATCAAAACTTCAACAACTATAGCACCATGTCATGGACAGGACTTGAATTCTCATATTTAAATGCTTTGACTAGGGTACGAACAAATATTCTTTGATCTTGCCACTTCTTCAAAGAAAACAATCTACCCTCATATATCACACAAAATTTATGGAGAGCTAACAATGCATATGCCAGAATGCAATATATAAAGAGTCAACGATACCTCCAGTGTTCCAATAAGAATGATGAACACAACAATGACCCACTTGTAGGAGCTACACACCAATGAAAGGATTATTCCACATGTTCATCCATGTATGAACGCACAGAGATGAACTGACCAGAAATATCAGATGCTGCTAGGCTAATGGTATTTTACCACCACCCAGCAAAGTGGAATCTTAGCTTCCACAGAGCTTTGTACAGCCACCTTAATTGATCAGATATTGATGAGATCCTCCTCCTGTGCCGCAGAAATGAAAGAACCCAACACAAATTGAAGTGTAAAAACCAAAACAAATTATAAGTTTCAGAATTAAAATACAAAACAACGAACGCATACACGATATGAAATCAGGAATATGTATATATAAGCCACACCCATAAGCCCTTTACTGAGAAGGAATGGTGAGCAAGACACTTTTTATGGAAAAAGGAGGTATAATACTCAGAAAATTCCTCGAATAGCAGAAGTAGAATAATAATAATGGGGAGTATGACTATGAACACATTCAGAACAAGAGACTGATGTGATGGGAAAATAGCAGATCAATGAAAGATACCAATCTCAACCTTTCCAACAGATACAATTCTTCCAGAACCATTCGGACACACACATATGCCCAGTAGTTAATTCATGCATCATATGATACTTGGTCTTCAAAATACAAATACCAAATATAGCCATTCAAATTCCCTTCAACGCTTTTCTCTTCAGAAAACTCTTGCTTGCTATGTCCACTACCCAGTAATAAAATTAAAATAATTAAACTCACTAAGAGGGTAGAAATCGTTCCACTGGTGTATAGAAACTTGTTCAAAATGATGGTATTCCATAAAGCCAAAAACATTTGAACACATCCATAGCACATGGACTTCAATGCACGCCAACATATGGCATTCAAAATTATTCAATGCACAAAGCCAACACTCAAATCGCAGCTGCTTTGAACGACATTCAGAAATTATATTACAGTCTCGGCTTCTCCATCAAGGTTGAATCCTATCTCAGACGAAGAATGGTAGAATATAGTGGATCAAACCTTAATGATTATATTTATGCATCTGCGGTCCTCAAAAATCGCTAATGCACAGTCATGTCTATTTCTAGTTCATCATTCAATGCATGTATGAACTATGACTATTCAAAACTTTAATGCATGTATGAACACAGGAGCATCGTTTTTAAGGGAAATTAATGCATGGTTAATGGAACCATACCAAAAGAACCAACGCACAGTATATGGAGCCACACCAAAATGACCAATGCACAGTATATCAATTCACATGGAAATAACTTGAATAGTGCCAAAACTAACTTCGCATATATCACCAAGTTGTATTCTCGGCATATCTTCAATTTTTTATCATGAATGGTTCAATGCACCTTCTTCACTAATACACAGTCATGCACGGGAGTCTTCGAACATCGTTTCAACACCACCCTTTTTTTATGGGAACTCAACGCATACTATATATTGAATATGTGTCACTGCTGGTCATCTATACCATAGCATTTTACCATGACCTTAAAAAATATTCAGCTCGAAATTAAATTCACCAATGGAAGAGTATGCCAGGCTTGAGGGTGACGAAGGTTCTTCAAGGCTCCGTGTCTTTCTATTTTCCATAGCTAATTATGATCTTAGCCATTTTGATGCAATGAATGATAAGTGGAATGCCAAGCAATGAATACCAACGTTTTGAGCTAAACTGCACCAGCGTTCAATGGAACCAACATTCAAGAAATATATATGATACCAATGCAAGCAAACCCACCATAGTTTGAATGCACCCCTTTTACCAATGCAACCAAATGAAGTACTCAACTAAAACTCTAAACCAAATTGTCGTGCTAACCGAGTTCATTAATTATAGATATGGAAAGAAAGACAAGTCGTAGGAAGCACAAGAAACAGGACTTGCTTACACATTGTGAGATCGAAGGCTTTTTCATATATCATATAGATTATACGCCACGACCCATGGAGACCATAGAAGATATCGATCCATGGGATGTTTAGTTCCTGGAAATTGATTGTGAAACCTTCTCTACAATTGCAATGGCCACCCACTTTCTTGATATCCTGAGTCTTTCATGCCTGGTTTGTCGAAACATTTCTAAGATAATTAAGAGTTGTGAAACACTCGGAAGAGTTCGTCAGACGCTTGGCATTCCAAATGATCTTTCTCCAGAAGTCGAGGAGCATGACAGAGAATAATGGTAGTGGAGTTACGATGCAGAAAACTAAATTTGGAACCTACGCTCTAGCTGTTGGTGATGTCAGTTTCTGTAATATGGGCAGAACAGGCAAACCATATCAGGGCAACACATTATATAAAACAACGGATTATATCATGTCAAGGTAACACATTATATATGCATCAAGATTATATGTTAGGGAAGCGTAGCGTTATATGTAGGTAATTATAAAAAATCGGTAAGAGAAGAGCAGAGGGGCAACGTTGTGTATGCAAGGCAGAAAATAGCCAGAATAGGGAGTTACAAAGCCAAAGGGAGGCCAAAAATGGCGCTGGAGAAATGATGGAGGTGGCAGCTAGAATTTAGCTGAGAAAATATTCATAAGTGATGACAGAAATGACCTGCACATAAAGACCATAAAACAAATGGCTCAAAGTAATTATGCAGGGTAGGAATACGCATGCTCTGATACCATGTTAAACACACACATGGCAACAACATAATCTAAAAGATAAAGAATGAGAATACATTTTTATTAACAAATGATATACATTTATAGTACATGGTTTGACCGTTGGGTTTCACATCCTAAGGTCTCTTGGACTTCCTTTTTGTCTATTCGGCTTCCACACTAACCCATTGAGGATTAGGTGTCCAACACTGTTTAAGTTCAGATCAACGGTATCAGAGTGGTCTGCTCTTTCTTTGTTATTCTTTGCATGTCCCCAACTAGGTCAGGATATAAGGAGTTAGGGCTCGATCTTGTTGAACCATTGCATGATCAGCCTCGCAAAACCTGACAACCTCATGTGGCGGAAGAAAAGAAAGATGAGGGGGCATGAGATCCTTTCAAAATGTTTCTTGAGGAATCCCTCAAGCGACAGAGGGATGCCATGATGGATAACTTTGCCCAAATCCTTCGAAGGCTACCCACAGGCGATGCATCTTCATCCAGTAGCCACTCTAGAGGCACCACTCCTTTTAAGGTACAAGTTAACTTTGATATTCCCATATTCAAAGGTTTGATAGATGCAGACACCGTAGATAAATGGTTAAATATATTGGAAGGATATTTTTCAGTTCCCAATCGGGAAAGATTACGTTTGCACCTCTCAAAGTTGCCCCACACATCAAGGATTGGTGGGAAACCTAATATGAACAAAATGATGAGAGTGAACCCCTATTGTTTTAAGTTGCACCCACCTGGAATTCTTTTTGAGACACCATCAAGGAACAATATTACCCTGTCAGGAGCTATGAAGATAAATACATAAAGTGTACCACGCTATGACAGGGAAGGGATCAAGATGTGCCACATTCACAAATACTTTTTATACCCTTCACACAAAGATGGGTATCAAGGATACTGAGCGACATTTGGTGCTCAAGTACTGTGGATGTCTGCATAAGTACATCTAGGACGAGATGGAGTTCCTGGACATTTCCTTGCTTGGCATGGTGTATCGGTATGCTGTAAAGATTGAGCAGAAAATTAAACCGAAGAAGCGAGACTTTGGATCTGCAAATCCAAAGCAAGGAAAAGGCACCCCCAAACCATAGAACAAGGGACCAAGCCAAGGCGGGGCTACCCAAGACAACCCGCCGAAGCCGCAAGCAAAGAACAACACCATGAAGATGAAGAAGGACATGGGAAAATGGTGTGAGTTCCATAAGAGCTCCACTCACAATACAAGTGAGTGTCGGGTCAAGCAGCGATTGGTGGCTGAGCTGAAGGATTTTGAATCAGATGCAGGTTCTGACTCTGAATTAGAACTGATAAGGGGATTGACAAAGGGAAGTAGATCATTGATGCCGAATTTAGTGCCACTATGGCCACCACAAAGATCCATAAAATTAAGCCTGAAGATCCAAAGGAGGAGGAACGCCTCTTCCACTCACAAATGTGGGTGAAGGGTTCTTCGTTGCAGATCATTGTTGATAGTGGGAGCCAAAAGAACCTCATTTTAGTAGAATTCATGAAGCGATTGGGCCTAAAGACTATAACACATCCACAGTTGTACACCATCGGGTGGCTTCACCAAGGACGAGGTCTTCACATCCTCCAATAGTGTCGCATTCCTTGCAACATCAAGCCCTTCATGGATGAGGTACTGTGTGACATTGGTCCTCTTGAAGTTTCTAATGTATTGTTAGGACAACCCATACTTGTGGAAGTGACATGATGCATATGAGTCTAGACCTCACTATGTGATTATTACTTTGGCTAATAAGTTGTATAGGATACTGGAGGTAGCCCCGCCTATCGCCATCTTTTTTATCATTGCAAAGCAATAATGTAAGATCATTTCCTAGACCAGGAAATTTGTTTTCCTTATGATTCACCCCCGAGGAAAGAAGAATGTTGTGCCCATGGCTTCCAGGAAGGGCTCCTATGCACAACAATAACAAATGTACATGGTTGTGGAGGAGTACATGGATATTTTCGCCTCGCCCATAGGGGTACCTCTGTACTGTTGGGTCAAGCACTCCATCGATCTAACCTCGGGCGCATCACTGCCCAATGGAATGATCTATCGACAATCTTTTCTAGAGAATGCTGAGATCAAGAGGAAGATTCATGAACTACTATAGAAAGAGCACATCAGGCCAAGCTCATCACCCTGTGGGAGCCTAATTGTATTGGTACAAGAGAAGGATGGGACCTGGAGGCTTTGTATTGACTATCAGGTGCTGAACAAGATCACTGTCCGAAATAGGTACCAAATCACACAGATTGATGACCTTCTGTACCAACTCAAGGGGGCCAAATATGTCAAAAATATTGAATTGAAGTCGCGTTATCACTAGGTGCCTATTGAACCCTCCGGTGTGTGGAAGACTGCCTTCAAATCCAAGGAGGGCCTTTTCGAATGCTTGATCATGTTGTTCATATTGACGAATGTCAACCTTCATGAGGCTGATGGATGACATCTTGCAGCCCTTCAACAATGCATTCAAGGTAGTGTATTTAGATGACATCTTGATCTTCAGCCAGAGTTGGAAAGAGTACCTTCACCATATTCGATAGGTCCTTCAAACCCTTTGACAACACAAGCTATGTGCTAACTTGGAGAAATGCACCTTTGGCCTGACCCAGGTTCAATAAATGGGGTACATCATTAATGAGAAGGGTGTACATGTGGACCCATCCGAGATAAAAGTCATTCGGGATTTGCTAGCCCCAACCACTCTAACATAGCTCTATAGCTTTTTGGGTCTTGCCAATTTCTACCGTAGGTTCATGTTGGGGTTCTCTCATATCACTTGGCCTTTAAGTCAAGTCACCAAGGGCTGAGAAAAAGCAAATTTCTTTTGGTAGGAAATCCAACAATGAGCATTCTCGAAGTTAAAGAATCACCTTTGTTCTGCACCAGTGTTCACAATACCAGACCTGCAACAACCATTTCAAATTGAGACAGATGCCTCTGACTATGTTATTGGTGCGGTTCTCACTCAACATGGGAATCCATTGGCTTACTAGAGTGAGACACTTTCAAAAACAGTCCAAAAGTATTCCATTGTGCAGGCATGCCATCAATGGAAGCATTACATTTTGGGGAAGGAAATGGTCATCCACATATACCACTATAGTTCATATAGACACAAGGGAAGTTGAAAAATGATTGTCATCAGAAATCGTCCACCTATCTACAACAGTTCCATTTGAACATTGAGTATAAGAAAGGGCAACGCCAATAATGTTGTTGATTGCCTCATCCAACCACTGGTCATGGCGCTAATCACTGTGCTTAACTCCGATGGGTACGAGACATCAGGGTGGTCGCATCTTTACAAGAGCAATCCAGAATTTGACATCATATACCAGAAACTCCTGGAAGGGAAGAAAGTTCCAAATTTTCACCTTTACTTTTATACCACTTGGGGCACATATGTGTTCCTTAAAGTGAGCATGGAAAGGTGATTTGGGGGGCACACCACAGTCAGGTCACTAGACATTTCGAAATAGAGAAAATAGTGGCGGTATTGCAAAAGTATTTTTATTGGTTGAAACTTCGTCAGGATTTTGGGAAGTACATTAGATCCTGCACCTCCTGTGCCATTTCCAAACCAACCATTAAGAAGGCCTCTACCTACTCCTAGTCGGCCTTGGGAATCTGTCTCCATGGATTATATGTCAAGCCTTCCTTCTACTAGGCAGGACAACAATTGCATTTTCGTGGTCATCGATAGATTTTCTAAGATGGCCATCATGGCAGCCTGTAAGAAGAGTATCACAACAGAGGCCACTGTTAAGCTCTTGTTTGAGTGAGTGTGGGTACACTTTGGGAAACCATAGTCCATTATCTCAGATCGAGACAACAGATTCCTGAGTGCATTTTAGTCAAGTCTCTGGTCGATGCTGGATACAAAACTTACTAAGTCCACGAATTTCCATCCCCAAAATGATGTCCAAATAGAGGTTGTCAATAGGATAGTCGTACACATTTTGTGCATGTACAACTTGAAGCGTCCACGCACATGGGATGAAAGTTTCCCCTATGTCCAACATAGCTACAACAGATCTCTCCACAGCTCAACAGGCCAAATCCCCTTTCAAGTAGGGTTGGGATTTAAGCCATTGTGCCCCATTGATGTGGCCATACCATTTGCAGCCACTCATGTAGATTTGGCTCCTATGTAGTTCAAAGCTGAAAGGGCTAATAGCTTCATTGAGTGGATTCAACACATCTGCCAATAGGTCCATGATATATTGGACAGATCCAATGCTAAATACAAGAAGCGCCATGGTCAACATAGAGTGTCGCACAAGTTTCATGTGGGCGACAAAGTTTGGCTTCATTTGCAAGGAGCACCTTGTTGGACCCCACCACAAGCTTTTCCCACTCTGATATGGTCAATACACCATCACCAAGGCCATCAGTGATAATTCTTTCGAGCTCAACACCCATTATTCCTTGGTTTGCACTCATTTTTCAAAGTAGATTGCCTTCGGCCATACTTTCCACCATTATTGAACACATCTAACATTGCAGAACAACTCACACCAACACAGCTCAACCCGGACTGCATGGAATAGGCCACAACTGATAAAATCATGGACACACTATTTAGAACACTTGGAAATAGAGGATACAACTATATCGAGTTGTCAAAGTATGCCAACTCCTTCACCAAGACAAGTGGTTCACTAGGGACCAGGTTTAACGAAAATTTCCTCACCTCATGGAGGCTCTGCATGCAATGGGGACCATTTCTTCCTAAGGGGGAAGGAAGGATCTAGGTGGATATTGGTGGCCACCCACCTATTCCACCTAGAACCCCCAGTCAATTTCATCTATTTCCTTAATTGTAGAATAGTTTACTATTTTTGGTAGTTTTTTAGGTCTTGAACTTTCTAAGTCATTTTGAGGCCCTAAACGATGTTTTTTCTGGCAAAATTCCTTTAGCAATTGATATGGAAATCCCATCAGCAGCTGTAATCCTCGAAGAGATATTTCCAATGAGGTGTCATACGCGTCAAACAAAGATAATATGACCAAGTTACAACCCCGGGAAGTTGGCTTCCCAGCTAACCCCAACGGGGCCCATAAACTCTTAGTGTTACATTTCCTCGGGTCAGGGTTTTGGTTGCTTAGTGTTTTCTCTTATTTTTCAATAATAAAAAGGCCCTTGAGCCTCATTATAACTCATTTCAGAGGCATCTAGTAGCCACATCACTTCTCAGAGATAAGCTACCATCGCCGGAGCTATCTTATTTCCATTATGTTTGTAAGCATAGTTCAATATTTTGTTATTAATGAAATGAAGCATTTTTCTGTTGCATCTCTGTGTTTATGGTTATATATATAAGTTGTTGCATTCATGTTTAAGTTCAAACACAAGCACTCAAGGACCAAAATGGCATCAAAAGGAATCAAAAGAATATCCTCTCATCTCCAAGAAGACAAGGGATACATCATCATCTAGAAGAAAAGTATCAAAACCCTAGATTGATCAAAGGAGAAGTCTTCACTTGAAGAATTCTTGGGATCCTCACTCATCACATAATCACAAGGAAGGATACATCAAAAGAATCTTACCTCTACTCAAATAAAAAGATCGAAGCATCTCGAAGTCTACTCATCCAAGGGAAGCAAGATCAAGAATGTTGTCATCATCGTCGAAAGATCTAAGGTAATCTCCCTCTCTTTGGAGTCAAGGATCACTTTTGAAGAAAACATCTTCATCAAGGATAAATTTTCTATTACCAATATCATCATCAAAATCAAGAAGGCATCAGGTTGAAGGAGCATCTTCACAAGTATATCTATGTTTACATATGAATCTTCCAAAATTTCATTTTGCAAGGAAAGCAACAAACTGGTTGGGGCTTCAAATTTTCTTTCATGGAAGAAAATGACAGATCTAAACCTCATAGAAAATGAGGTCATGGATCATGTTAAGGGCTCAATCACCAAACCTCCAAAGGAAGATGCTTAATCACTTACAAGGTATATGAAAGGGGAAGTAAGGGCTCAAAGGATTCTCATTGAATCCTTCAAGGGTCCCCTCATTCCCTATGTATCTAAACTTGAAACATCAAAAGAAATATATGCAAAACTTGTAGAATTGTTTTCCGTAAGCATTGCAGGAGATGTAATATCATTAAGAGAAGAAATATACAAGATGAAGATATCAAAAGAAGAAGGAATAACCTCATACTTTATGAGGATATATGAAATAAGGGACCAAGTACAAGATCTGAGAGAAATAATGTTTGACAAAGAGATGACTAGCATAGTACTGAATGCACTACCAGAGAAATGGTGTAACTTTACATCAAGCATTTATGGGAAGAAGGAAACTACTCCATTAAAACATCTATGGTTACTATGTAAAATTGTGGAAACCAGTTTGAAGGAAAATCTGATGTAATATAAAATGAGAAAACTCAAGCATATGTTGCTATTGAAAAGAGAAAAGGGAAGTTTGGGAAATTTTGTCCTTAGAAACAAAAGAATAATATGGAAAAAGGTTCAATGCTATGGATGCCAATAATATGGGCACTACAAGAGAGATTGTCCTAAGCTCAAGAAGGAAAACCACAAAAGAGGAGGGGAAGAAGCTCATATTACTAAACAAGTGGAAGAAGCTGAAAATAAGAAATCCAAGGAGGAAGTAAAAAATCTCTACTATGATTTATATAGTCTTCCTCACCTAGTTATTTTCAAGTTTTTGTTTCAATTTTTTTTTTGTAAAGTATGACTATCATGGTAGGAATCATTAGAAGCATGATAGGATGCATCATGTTAGGAGATGGCACCATAGAAGCATACAATTGAAAGCAAGAGCTCGTAACATCATCATAAAGAAGCATGGCTAAGATAGAAGTCTGTGGATGTCACTTGTAGAAGGATGTAGCTCTTGGTAACCTCATTAGAGGCAATAGGAGTACTTATGGAAAAATAAATTCATCTAGTATAGAGCTCATCATACATCATTTAAAAGGAGCATTTGCAGGAGGAGGATAATCAAGATCCTCCATTGAAATCTTCATTGGAAGGTTCACCTACTAGAAGAAGCAAGTGTCTCACATGGGATTCATGTGATGATTGTATGATGACAAAAGAAGTGAAGCATATCAAGAGATTAAATTTCTTTCAATCAAGGAAGTTTCCAAAAGAAGACTACTATATGACCAAAACAAAGAGAAGAGGTATGTATGCTTGTACTTGATAAAATAAATTCATGTCACATGGTTGTAGATATCATAAATAAGTACTCTACCTTAATAACATGATTAAAAGAAAGGATCTTCTCCTATGAAAGGATGCATGAAGGCATGGTTTACACATTGACTAGATGAAATCAACATAATATGTCCTCATATGAAATATGAGGTGGTTGAAAAAGTTGAAGGAACTATGATTGAAAGTTCCTAGGAGGAAATGTGGGAATAAAGAAAGGAAGAAATCATGAAAAAAACATCTATGGATAAGGAAATCAACATCCAAGGACTGGAATATTTGACTATGATATCTCCATGGGAAAGATATGAAGATCCTAATAAAGTATGAAAAATAAATAGACCCTTGACGTTGTATATCTTTTGGCAATGTGTCAATATACATGAAGGATGATGATGCAAACAAGGAGACGTCATGAGGAAAGACCATCACAAAGGAATTTTTTTTTAATGTTCATTTTCTATTTTTGAACAATATTTGGATGGGTCAATGTAGGGCTACCAAGGGAAGAGATGTAGATGTCATCTACAACTAATATTCATGTGGTAGGATGAAATATCCTGAAGGAAACATGACCTAAATAAGGTAGCAAGACATGAACAAAGGAAAAATATGGACTAATGGATCACTTTCCGATGAAAAGAAGGATTACATGACTAAAAAGATTCATGAATGAAAGTGATGAATGGTCTATGCCCTATAAGAAGTCCCAAAAGGATCCCATAGAAGAAACTCACAACATCAAAGGAAGGATTCCTACAAGCAACTGTTTGTCCTGTGATCTCCACTTAAAGAGATACTAGAAGCAAGTCCCTGGTTAAGAGGAAGATTGGGTACACTACTTTTATAGGAATGGTTACATTCCTTTATTGGAATGGGTATATCCTCCCTAGTTAAGGGGGAGAGATAAACACATCATTTTTTTCTTCATTTGGCAATATAGAATGGAGGATTGGGTAAGCATCTGGCATCAAATACTCTTTGAGGATGTGATAGGGCATCCAAGACAATATTAGCCATAGAGGATTGATATTATTTAAGGACTAGGAATCCAAGATAAGAATAGTCCTAGTGGAACATAATTTGAGAGAACATGGATGTGGTATGTTCCGAGAGAGACAAAGATGAGGGTGTCTATAAATCATTGTTCTTGCTAGCATTGTGCTCTAATCTTGGGGAGATAGAGAAGTTAGTCAAGGCCTTGACTATGTTGGATGATATGATGCTACACAGATGGGTTACCAATCTGACTCTTCTTATGAGAATTCTTCAAATTAAGAATGTCCAAGTACCTTGAATGGATTATGAATACCTCCCTAGTTAAGAGGGAGCGTTGAAATATGTAACTAGGTTCGGTCTTCATAATGACACACGTAATCATGATTTTATGTAATTAATGTAAAGAAGAAAAATAGTATTATTTTTATTATGCTTGAGACATGGGTTTCATGCTCAAGGAATTTTATTTTATAGATGAAGCTCCCATTGTGAGCTATTAGGTTTGGTCATTAAGTCATAAAGTCAATTAAGTCAATGGCATGTATTGAAGACCCATTTGGGCATGTTATGTATTGTAAAAGAGAATTTATTTGAGTCATAAACCCTCCAATACCTTGTCACAACCACTCATTCAAGTCAGCCTTCCAAAGGAGCTAGAGATTATTCTAGAAGGAGATGTTGCCTAGGCACAAGCATAAGTCAGCTTATTTTGCATGGATAGACTACTATATATAGGAGGACTTGGCCTCACTTAAAGACACATTCAGAAGGCATCTGAAATAGAAGAAGAAGTGCAAGGTACACAAGCATATGAGCCTCTCATCAAGTGAAGAAGGAAGAAGAAGAAACCTAAGTGTTTTGGGTTTGTTCTTAGGAAAATTTCTCTCACACATGCGAGAAGGGTTAGTAATTTTTGCTGTTGAAGAAGCTGAGTTACTATAGTGAACCTAAGAGGCCAAATCAAGAAAGAAATCAAGTCTCCAATCAAGATGAATTGCAAAAGAAAAGGACTCCATCCAAGCAAGAAGGAATCAAGGGATAAAAATCATTGTTTGTTCCTCACATGTGCTGCAAGTAGGGTTTCTAAAGAGGATGAGAATTGTAGGCCTGTGATAATAGGCAAAAATCTAAAGAGGAATTCAAGATCCATGGTTGAGAAATCAGTTTGACTAGCATTGAATTAAGGAAGAAGAATTATTTCAAGAAAGCCTTGTGACTTGGTCTTGGAGAGGTTAGTAGGTCAAGGTTCTTGGTCTTGGAATTCATCCTCTGAATATTCTATAAGAAGAAGAATTCGTTTAGGTTTTCCTCTCAAATTAGAGAGGTTTTGGCCCTGGTTGATTGCCTACATCTTGTGCTCGTTGCCTTATTGTTGTTTATATTTTGATAGTTGTTTGATGAAGATAACATTATAATAATCAAAGGTAAAAAGAACCTAATCAAAATAAATAAAAAGTATTCACAATCAGTTATCATTACTAGAGAAATCACCTCATGTCATTGCCATAGATTTCTCAAAATGATTAAGCACAAATGGCATGGAATGTAAACAATATATATATATAATTATATATATATTATATATATATATATATATATATATATATATAATATATTTTAGTTTTTAAAGCGTGTCTGAGAAATTATTAACAACTGAATAAATATTATTTTTGTTTTCCATAATGACCATAAACATATACAAAACATATATATGTGAGATGAAGTAGAGATGATCAATAAACATGTGAGGAATAATAACAATTTATGTGCTTAGTCCTTGACTTATTAAATTATAATAAGAATTGTTAGGATAGGGAACATTGTTGTAGTGTGGGAGACAACAAATGTTACGTATGGTAAGGATGGGATTGTTCTTCCAGTATACACGAATGAAGTGGGTCATTCACCTATATAAGTAATTTTACAAGGGAATCAATTCCTTGGGGTGTGAGATGGAAAGGCTTAAATCATGTAAGTGAACGATGATCTAGCATATGTACGCATCACAAGTAGGCGAGCTGGAATGGGCATAAGGGGGATGAACAAAACAAAATTTCATTTAAAATGCATTGATATTTTGGTATAGAAAAAGAGAAGGGTGATGGAAAATGAGTGAGTGGGGACTAAGTAAATATAAATACACTTGTGAAGCAAGAATTCTACTAAATTTATATGAAAGTGAGGATTTTATGGTCATATGAAGCAAACTACCTATCAAAACTTTGATTGTTGACCGAGTTAGTTTAGTATGGGGGAGGGTATTTTTATTTGCATGTATGTAGGCCATCCTTTCATGTATATAATTCATGTGTTGTTTAAATAAAACACATCTTTTCACCATCGGGTTAGTGCAAATGTCCGGATGACAACATGGACATAACACAATATAACTAGGCGTTGTGACTGAGTCAAAATACAATGAGAATTTTTGGAGAACAATGAAAATAAAATGTGGTCGAGACTACAACTTAACTCCCTTTGGGTGAGATGACCTAAGAATTGTTGGGAATATGATATCATAGGAGGCAAATAGTTATATTTATACAACTTGAGAGATTAAACACGTTATTGTTCACCTATTTTTCCATGACAAGAGACAGGGAAGATATATATGTAGTCATGTACTCGAGGGAGTATGACTTTTTTCTTTGGGCTCATTATTGCCTAAATCATGCCATGGAAACAATGATGAGACTGCTACTAGTTACTCAGTCATTCAGTGTGATTTGGACATGATATTCTTGAGGTTACCCAAAGATGCATTGTGGGGACATGCCCTTTTCGCTTGAACAAGCCATGCATGAGTAGATAGATCTTAAGAATCAAATGGCTTAAGGGAGTCATATATCTTGTATAAACAAGGAGAAAGAATATTTTGAGAGAAGGGAGAAGGATAGGGATGATTGTGGTGCATGCAAGCAGGTGAATTAGTAGGGAAATAATGGGGAGCAAAATGATGAGAGGGATTAACTCATCACACTACTTAAAATTGAAAAACCACACAAGTGAGAATTTCACACTGTAATACCCCATAATAATAATAATGATAATAAAAATAAATAAATAATATTAATAATATAAGTAAATAAATAATAAATATAACAATAGTAAATAAATAATAATTAAGGAAGAAAATATAATAATAGTAAATAATAAATTGGAGTTTTAAATAAATATAAAGTAAACTGTAAAAATAGTAAGAATAAGTAAAATTAACAAAAAATAAAAAGGAATAAAATAAGAAAGAGTAAAATATTGAATTGAGTAAAACTTAACACAAATAAATAAAAAGTGGCCATGTTGACACATGGATTGTGTGCATGTAGACCCCTTTCCATTTTTGGAACTGTTTGTTCTATTTAATAGACAAAAATGGGGATGTGAAGTATTCATTCATTCTTTTGCAGAAGAGTGTTGAGAGGAAAATGAAACAATGGCAGTAGTATGTTGATTGAGGGCTCGGGGGTGGTCAACTGTAGAAATATTACGTGCAATTGTTATGCAACCAGTTCAGAAAATAGAAGAAAAGATGAATGCCTTCAAAATCAACCTCTTCGAGGGGTCAACCTCCTTCACATTACAAAAATGAACAATTCTTGGATGATACAAATGACTAAACCTCCTTTCTATATATAGGAGTCTAAGGGGTCACAATATAATCAAAGCCGACATAACAGTAATAACATAAGTGCACAACAATAACAATAGTGGGTTTCTATGGAGCACACTAATACCAATATGGGGACAATAGGGGCACAATAATAACAATAAGGGTTAAAATGACAATAGTAATGGGGGAATCACTAGTATTATAGGGACCTAACATGCCCCTCTCCTTCAAAAAGGCGTTGTCCTCAACGCTTGAGTAGTTATGGATGCTTTTGTATAAAATTCTCATCCTCCCATGTGAAATCTTCATTGGATAAGTTCTTCCACTTGATGAGATGCTCTGAAATTGATCAATTTCGTAGCTATCGAGTTCTTGCTTCTGTGACTGCTTCAAATTCCAATATGATTTTTCCTTCCTCGTCAAGTTCTAGCGATATTATTTGAATTGGGATCCTGTCACCTATAACCTTCTTTAAACATGAAACATAGAAAATTGGGTGCACTCGGGAAGCTGCGGGAAGCTCCAATTTGTATGCCATAGTACCAATCTTTTGCAACGCCTTGTATGGACCACAATACTTTGGTGATAATTTATTATCCTTCTTAGCTTACTTGAGGGACATTTGTTTATATGATTATAGCCATAGGAATACCGAGTCACCTATATCAAAACTTCTTTCGCTACGATCTTGATCTGCCTGTTGTTTAATTCTATTCTGCGCCAACGTGAGGTTATCCTTTAAGAGTTGAACAATGTAAACTTTGAAACGGGAACTATAAACTCAAAACGAGAACTCGCCCAAAAAACCCCGAAAAAACATGAAAAACAATGCTAAAAACGAAAAGTGTGTATACTAGAATGATGGTTTTTTTAGGGTCAATTTTGAACATGTTTTAAAAATGCAATGAGAAAGAATTTTTTGTGCAAAAAACAACTTGAAAATGAAAAGTGCTAATAATGAAATGATGAAATTTTTTAGGGTCAATTTCCAACATTTTAAAAAAATGCCAGTAAAACCAAATTTTTATGTGCAAAAATTGTGCAAAAAACACTTTCAAAATGAAAAATGTTGACGTTGGAATAACACCCCGTTTTTTGGGTAAATTTTCAACATTTTGAAATAATGGTGTAAAAGATTTTGTTATGACTACGAAAAACATTAAAATTTCAAAAAAATAATGAAAAAAAAAAAAACAAAAACAAAAAAACACAAAAAAAAACATAAAAAAAAACTAAAATGTAAATAAAATATATATTAAACAAAACATAAAAAAAAAGAATCAATCATTAAAAGGTAAAAAAAAAAACCAAACAAAATTAACCCATAAATATAAGAATTAAAAAATAAAAATTAAAAGAAATAAATAATAAGAAAAATATTTTAAAAAAAAAAAAATATATATATATATATATATATATTATATATATATAATTTAATATATATATTTATATATATTATTATATATATAATATATATATATATATATATATATATATATTTTTTTTTTTTTATATGTGGTAAATCATTAAAATTTTGGAAAAAATTAAAAAAATTATAAAATTAAGTAAAAATTTGAAATTTAAAAAAAGCATTAAGAAATTAAAAAAATTAAATTAAGATGATTTAAAATTGTTTTGGTTTAGGGACAAGGGCGGGCGATGAGGGTTTGCAGGGTTGCAGGGTTGCAGAGGCGTAGCTGACGGAGCGGTCAGCAGTCAGATCGGAGCAGGGAGAAGGGCAGCGGGGCTGCAGCTTGTCAGGGGACTCCAAGTTGTAGACAAGGACTATTTTTGGAGATTTCAACGACAGACGGGATTTTAAATCCCAGATAGAGCCCTGAGCGAAATGGGAGAGCCAAGGGGGGGGGGGGGAGAGATCCCCTCCTTCAAAAACGTTGTAATAGGAGAGACGAGCACAAGAGGAGAACAGCGTATGGAGAAGGAAAGTCATGCCCCAGTAATGGGCAACCTGTGGCAGAAAAGAATGAGGGGAAAGTGCCTACCTAGGGCTCAAAAACAACCAAGGTATGTCGTCCCCAACAACAAATTGGAAGAATATAACTGCTACATGAGAGACCATGCCTTAATATGTAGATTTTTTGGGTATTGGCCTTCTGAGCGGGAACTCTACAGATGGATCGACCAGAGATGGAGACCTAGGGGACAGGTAGATCTCAAACTCGGAGCCCAGGGTTTTTTCACAGCAATCTTTTCCAATCTGGAAGATAAGAATAGGATCTTTGAGGAGGGACCATATTTCTTGAACAATGCAGGCCTGTTCATGAAATTTTGGGAAGAGAGGTACAACCTCGAAAAGGAAAAAATGCTTGATGCACCAGTCTGGGTCAGACTATTTGGGCTTCCTGATGAGTTCTGGGACCCTGAAATTCTGGAGGGAATTGGCAACACGCTTGGGAGCTTTGTTAAAACTGCAGAGGCTACAAAACGAGGTAAATACAACGCTTATGTGAGAATCTGTGTTTACATAAATCTGGCAGAGCCTCTCCCGGAAAATGTCGAAGTAGAATATCATGATGCAATTTGGAAGCAGCCAATTGATTACGAACACATTCCTTTTCGATGCCGCATTTGCCATGAATATGGCCACTTATACAGGCAGTGCCCGCTGAATAAAGAGGAAGAGTCCAAAAAAAGCCAGGCGAATTCACAGAGAAGTACTGAGAGAATGGAGGATCCGGAGAAAGGCTTTCAGCAGGTAGTAAGGAAGAAGAAGCAGAATAAAGAGGGACCAAAGACACAATATTAGAAGAAACCCAGCCAAACAAGCAATCAAAATAAATTTCAGGCATTGCATAGCGACAATGAAGAATATGAAGTAAACCTGGAAGACGATGAGGACCCAGAGGACACACCCATGGAAATAGCTGGAGAAGAGAAAGGGAAAGAAACAAATTTAAGCAAAAAAAGCAGGGAACAGCCGGTAGAGAAGTCAATAGAAACAGAACTGGAATCTCAGATGGAAGTGGAAAACCCGCCTGAAAACGAAGCAGAAGAGGAGAAAATCATGAGAAGGCTTCTCCAGGAATGGAAGTATCTGGACAGCAGGTTCATACCTGAAAAACAAAAACAGCTATATAAGGAAGTCTTTCAGAAATACAAGGAGAAAAAAGGAGAACCCCCGGATACACCAGCTATGATGGAGAGTGAGCAGGGCAATGAAGATAAAGGAATGGGCAGTTCTGGCAAAACTAGCAGAAAAAGAGGCCGGAAACCAATGAGTGAAACTATCCAGACGGTGGGAGAAGTATTGATAAACTCAGGTAAGGTGATACCTCTATCGGAGGTATTCTTCCCCTCATACAAAAAGTTTTAAATGATAGTTATCAGTTGGAATATTAGGGGTTTGAACAGTAGAGGTAAACAAAGGTATATGAAGGAAAAGTTGAGAAAAGAGAAACCTAGTATTTTGATCTTGCAGGAAACAAAGATTTTGGTTCAACAACTCGAAGAAATAATAGAGCAAAGCAGACTTCAATATCAAGTGATTGGGCAGGATGCAATCGGTTCTGCAGGGATTGCAGTCCTATGGAATCCTAATGAAATCATCTTAGATAACTGGACCAGTATGTGCGGAATCCTTACTGGGCTGGGTAGGATTGTTGGAACCAAACAACAGGTGGTTATTTCTGGGGTCTACGGCCCCCCTTCTCCTGGGAAGAAAGAGCAGTTCATAAACAGCTTCAAAACTGTCCGCAGACTCTACCCTGAAGCTGCTTGGATCATTGGTGGAGACTTCAACTTGATCAAATCCCTGGAGGAGAAAAAAGGAGGGATTCGAAGAATGGACCACTTCATGGACAGTTTCAATGATATGATAGAGGAACTGAGGCTTGTTGATATCCAGACCATTAATGGGACCTACACATGGAACAACAGAAGGGGAGGAAAAAACCAAATTGCATCTAGATTGGATAGATTCCTAGTTTCTGAAGCCATCCTGAATTGATATCCAGACCATTAATGGGACCTACACATGGAACAACAGAAGGGGAGGAAAAAACCAAATTGCATCTAGATTGGATAGATTCCTAGTTTCTGAAGCCATCCTGAACAAAGATGTTTTTGTGGAGGCCAAGATCATTCCATCTTTGGGATCTGATCACTGGCCGATTCGATTAGAGGTTGATATTAAGAGGATTCAGGGGAAAAGGCCTTTCAGATTTGAAGCTTTCTGGTTGAGGGACCCTGAATTCATCAAGAGAGTAGAGGGCTGGTGGAAACAATGTACGAGTCAGGGCAGATGTAAAATGCACTCGTTCCAGCTAAAATTGAAAGAGCTGAAAGGAAAAATAAAAAAATGGAACAAGGAGGAATTTGGCAACATTCTGGAAGATAAACAAAGCTAGAAGGGGAAATGGAGGATCTTCAGCAGAAGAAAATTTTGGAAGGAAGAACAGAGGAAAGCATAAACAGGGAGGGGGTAATCATTGGAAGATTGGAGGAGAGACGAAAGCAAGAGGAGATATTGTGGCGCCAAAAATCAAGGATAAAATGGCTAAGGGAGGGGGAAAGAAACACTAAATTCTTCCACCAGGCTATGATTAAGCATCGACAGGGAAATAAGATCCTATCAATCAAAAACAAACATGGGGCAAGAGTGGTGGAGGAGAATGAGATTGAGTAGGTCCTGGTGGATCATCACAAGGAAATTGTAACAGAACCTCAAATTGACAGAACGAGAGCCATTCATGAGATTTGCTCAGCTATTCCTAGCCTGGTCACTGAGGACCAAAACAAAGCACTAATGAGGGCTGTGACCTTAGAAGAGCTGGAGGAAGTTGTGAAGGCAATGAAGAAAGGGACAGCTCCTGGGCCGGACGGCTTCACAGTGGATTTTTACAAGGCAGGCTGGCATTTCTTGGGTAAAGAAATATTGGACCTAGTGGAAGAATCAAGGATAAACCAGAAGGTATGGCCTGCTCTTAACTCAACCTTTTATGCTCTTATTCCTAAAGGGGATAATCTTGAAGATGCTAATGGTTTTAGACCTATAGCCCTATGCAACATTATTTACAAAATGATTACATCCCTGATTGCCAAGAGATTAAAACCCCTCTTAGACAATTTAATTTCGGCTGAACAAACATGTTTTGTGGAAGGTAGACAGATTCTGGATGGCCTTGTTGAGACACAGGAGGTGATCCATTCCCTTAAAACCAAAAAACAAAAGGGCATGATGATTAAACTGGACCTATCCAAGGCTTATGATAGATTAAATTGGAAATATCTGGAAACTGTGCTGGAGAGATTTGGCTTTCACCAAAGGTGGATTGTGTGGATCCATAACCTGATTTCCTCTCCTCATTTTTCTATACTTGTTAATGGAAGCCCCTCAAAAACTTTCAATGCCTCCAGAGGTATTCGACAGGGTGACCCTTTGTCCCCATTTCTATTTATTCTGGCTGCTGAAGGCCTGGGTCGATTCACCAAACAAGAAAGAGCAGCAAACAGGATAAAAGGTCTTCAGATTTGGGGAAACAACCTGCCTCTGACTCATCAACAATTTGTTGATGATATTATGTTGTTTGGAGAACCAACGGTAAGAGAAGTGCAACATCTTAGAAGAATTTTGGACATGTTCTCGGAGGCTTTTGGGTTGGAAATCAACAAGGATAAGTCATGTATCTTCATCTTCAACACAATGGAACAAGTCAAAACCCATCTTATCAGGATTTTGGGATTCAAAAGAGGTGAATTACCTACTAAATATCTGGGTAACATGCTGGACTTCACATCTAAAAGGATAAGAAACTGGCAAGGGGTCTTGGACAAATTAAGTAACAAGGTGGCAAACTGGTCCTTCCGAGTTCTCAACATTGCTGGCAGAGTTGTTCTAGCCAAATCGGTTCTTCAGGCTATACCTATCTACCCTTTATCTATTATGGCTGCCCTGGCTGGAGTATGTGCTAAAATCAGGGAAATCATAAGAAAATTCATATGGAGCGGGTCTGATCAAAAGAAAAAATGGGCCCTGGTCTCATGGAGTCAGCTAACAGAACGAAAGGAGAAGGGAGGTTTGGGGCTAAGGGACCCGGAAATTCTTAATAGAGTGCTGGGAGCCAAGCTGTGGTGGCGTTGGCTCAGCGGTGGCAACGATCTCTGGAAAACAATATGGAAGACCAAATACAGAATGCCAAACTCTCCGGTGGAGATTCTAAAGCAACAAGAGACCCCTAAAGGCTCTACTATCTGGGAATTAGCCTGTCAAAACAGAGACCTGATCAAAAAGCACACTTTCTGGGAAATCCGAGGGGGTTCTGAGGCCAGTTTCTGGGACGATAGGTGGCAACAACGAGAAATACTGAGCAGCACTCAGAACCTCCTTCAGATCCGGGACAGAATTGAAGGAAATAGAACTAAGGTAAGAGATTATTGGAAGGAAAATGAAATAACGGAGGGATGGAGAGTTTGGGAGGACCCGATAGTTTGGGACCAGGAGCTGAACTCAGATTTCCAAGAAATTTATAAGAAAGAAATGGGATCTAGGAAAATCAGAGTCCGTAATGGGAACGACATCCTCCGGTGGGGAAACGCTATGAAAGGGTCCTTCACAACCAAAGAAGCTTACTATCTAATGGATGCTCAAAACAGGGATAATAGAAACTTGGATTGGAAATCAATATGGGAGAGTAATTGGTGGCCCAAGGTGTCTATTTTTGTGTGGTTAGCCTCGAAAAATAAAATTCTTACCTAGGATCGTATTCAGAAAAAAGGTTTCAATGGCCCCTCACGATGTTACATATGCAACAATGCTGAAGAGACCAGGGATCATTTACTTGTCAATTGTCCATACACAGAGAAACTTTGGATGATCAGTAAACGGATGTTTAATAAACCAGGAGTTAATACTCGCGAATTTAATGATTTGGTCTTCCAGTGGAGCAAGGAAACCTTTCAATGCAGGGTCGTCCAGAGGGCTTGGAATCTTATATCCACCTTTATACTCTGGATGGTCTGGAAGGAGAGAAATCGGAGGGTCTTTCAGAATTCTGCCAAAGAACCAGAGGTAATATGGGAACGGGTGATTGAGAGTATGAGAGAGACTATCCTAGTTGAGAAATGGGAAAGTGATGACTGGAAAACAAACCCAGAAGAGCAAGAAATTCTGAATAAATTCAACCTAAAACTTGAAATGGTCCACTTTAAGGGATTGGCCTGCCATGATATGCGGATTCAAAGCCCGGACAAATTCAGTTACCCAAGAGATCACTTTGTCAAGCTTAACTTCGACGGGGCCTCGAAGGGGAACCCGGGCGAGGCAGGCTTTGGGGGGATCTTCAGAGATTGCAATAACCATGTCAGGTGGATTTTTGCCGACTGGGGAGGACAGATGACTAACAATGAGGCTGAGTTTTGGGCCCTGCACCAAGGATTACGAATTGCTATCAGGAATGGCTACACGAATCTGGAAATCACAGGTGATTTGCAGATTGCCGTGGACATGCTAAGGCGGCTCAACAACGGGTGGGGATGGGAGAAAGTTACCAAAAGCTGGCGGACGACAGGCATTGTTCAGGAAATTGCTGAGCTTATTAAACGGATTGACTACCGAATCATCAGTCATGTTCGAAGGAAAGGAAACCAGGCAGCGGATTGGCTGGCCAATTGGGGCTGCAGAGGACGTGGCAACACGATTGATAGTTAGTGGAGAGCTGTGGAAGGAAACAGGGAGTGGACGGAGCTGGCAGACATCATTACAGCAGATCATGAACAGGCCACCGATGATAATGCTCGGATTAGTGAGCTGGATTAATATGAGGCAGTGGAGACTCCGAAATTCAAACATGGTTCAATCGGACTCCGGTAAGATTATCACATCAACCTGCAGGGGGTATGATCAGGAGATAGGTGACAGTACAGCAGCAACGTGTGGGACGGTTGGGCTAAAGTACACGCCAGGTGAGGTAATGAATGCCCAAAACATTAGAGGATATGGATGCGGTGCATCTGACTCCACAGCAGAGGAGAATAATGGCGAGGTGATGGCCGAAGGCAATAGCTCATTGGAAAGCTGCCGGCGACATCCGAATATCGTTACAAATTGCTACCCCGACGGCAGGAACCCAATTTATATTCACGATTGGCCGTTTGGAAGGGCATTGTGTGAATTTCTATTTTGGGTTAGCGCGGAGGTTTCAGAAGAGTGGCAACATAGAGCTTCCATTACCTTCAGCAATCGGAGAGCGGAGAGCATCCGTCCCTCGGACAGTATGGAGACTAGGCAGAAGTGGAGACAAGCGGAGAAGCAGCAGAACGCAGGGGTGGAGAACAGGAGCAGAAGAAACAGGAATACAATGCAGAAGGAATTACCATTTACGGTGTGGGAGGTAGAGGATGACTCGGATGAAGACTTGGCTAAGGGAGCTGCGAGTGAATGTCTGAAATGCCAGAAAAACTTGGCTGAGGAAGCTAAGCAATAGGCGGGGGCGGACCATTCTGAATTTTGGGAGTCGGGGGCCCGCCGTTACGGCTTGAGGAAGCGCAGCACTACCCCTGACAGAGAAAGGGATCTGACTGGTAAGCGTGGCAAAGGGCAGAGGGAGCCCGTGAAGGAGGAAGGGGAAACTTCCAGGCGCCAGGGTAAAGGCAGAAAACCTAGGGAAACTATTAATCACAGAGTCCGAAGGGCTGAACATGCCTTCATCCGTAATTCCAATCCGGCCGTGCGTAGAATCATGCAGCACCTTGAAGAGGCTGCGCTGCAGGATCAGTCTGATGACGAAATGGAAGATTGGGCCTTTCTCCTCCACGACCTGGGTCATACCAGAGGGCGTATGTCCTTATTTAAGCAGGCGCTGCACATTTATTGGGTGATGAAGGGGCTAATGGCTAAGGCTCTGGAGCATGTGGCCAAGGAGATGGTGGAGTTGGCCCAAGGTGATCCAACCATTCGGAGAGAACTGAGCTACCTGCGCATAGCCATGTCAAAGTAGGAGGAGCAGCTGGATGCTATCCAGCAAGTGCTTAATCAGGAGCGTTCTGGACTAGCGGGAGCAGCGAACCAGCATCCCGATGGTGGCACCGACTGATCTAAGATATGTCTAGAAACTGCAAGCGTTTTTTTTGTTATGGCTCTGTGCATGTGCATGATAGGAAAAAGCTAGTAGTACAAAGTAGTAGTTTTAGTAATAATTTCTTTAAGTTTCAAGACTGTATAGTTTACTTAGCTAAGATTGCCAGGCTGTGGACCTACTATTTTTGGGCTGCCATTAAGAACTATAGATGGTGTTATGACTCGGTTTCCCCTAGAGGGCGGGCTTCAACTGTTTTTTGATATGCTGTAATGTTCTGGTGATCAAGTAATAGAATGAGTAGCATCCAAGCTTACAAAAAAAAAA
>APFE030683173.1:0-11712 GCA_000404065.3 Pinus taeda | reverse complement strand
CAGATCGGAGGCAACCGGATCAATCCCTTCCGACGGAGATGTTCAATGGTTAGTGATCACTTTTCTTTTTGCCTTTCGATTTCTTCAGAAGCCATTGATATCTTCATAAATAATTCAGCAATTTTAATCTCTTCATGATCGGATGTAACGGGCAACGGCAACCAGATCGTCCTTTGGAGAAGTTCAATGATTGATCACTTCTGTTTTTTCCCTCTTATTTTCTGACAAACCCTGGATTTCTTTGGAAATAGTTCAGCAATTTTAATCTCTTCATGCTTATGTCAAATTTAGTGTATAACTTTTATTTGATTGTATAACCTCTTCCTTCATTAATATTTTGTTGGGCATGTTACTATAGGTAGCCTGGGCTTCAGGTGGAGCAGATCGGAGGCAACCCTTTGGTTTTGTGAGAAGCTCTTGATTTTTTGGAAATAGGTCAGCAATTTTAATCTCTTCATGGTATAATTTTTTGATCGAAAACATTTTAGATGTAGACAATTATATGTTTGGAGAACTGAATGGAAGAAATAAGGAAATGCTGGTGGCTACAGGATTCACAAAATGATATCGAGTTACAGGTATCTATCGATGTAGCTTTTCTTTCAACAGGTTAAGTAAGTTGGATGTGACTAGTTTTGCCAACGCTGGCTCCATGTATCTATATGCTGGCTTGAATTAATTCATTTTTGGATTAATAAGGGATTTCCTCTCTGGCTTTTTAGTCATCTAATTCATCTATTGTGTAAGTTAATATTCTGTATTAGTTTTATTGTCAGCTCAACCCATCTGCCTCTTTTTAGGAATTAACGTAGGCATATTATTTCTTTATTTAATTAATACTTTTTTAATTTGTGGAGGTTTAATATGACTCTCGCTGATTTCAATGAATCCATCTAGCCTAATCATGAGCTTGGCTTGCGCGCGCAACATCCTCGGCTTCTTGATTGCAATGTCGCGTAATTTCGGGGGTTATTTGATACTTCGTCTAATGACCGGCCTAACATCCAGTAGCTTAGGTTTATCTTCCTCTGTTTTGGCAACGGAGCCCGTGGGTCCCTCCAGAACAGATCCAGTAGGCATGTCGGCCTTATACTTCTATTCCTTCGGCATAGGGTTGCCCTCGTCTCCACTCCCTCCGCCTTGTATTGCCTCTTCGTTCTGAAGGAAGCGCATCCAAGTTATACATCCCCGCTTCAGGCCACTCACAACTTCCCGCCTCACCCCCGCTCCCCGGTTTTTCAAGAAGATGAGCATCGCCCTCATTTCGAACTTGTCAACGATAATTGCCTTGAGAAAATATGTAGGCAACTCTGCAATTCCGTTAAGGAAAACGCTCAGATATAAATTGGTAACAAGATTTCCCACGTTGAGGTTCAGTCCATCGTAGACCATCGCGCAAGCCAGCCATATGCACGCCATTGCAACCATCCTCCTGCGCGTCACGGGCGCCTTGAAAACGTCCACATGGCTTCCTGATGAATCGCCAGCGTCTGTGGCAGCTTTTAGGTCCCCGTCCAAGGCCAACGAAACTCCCACTGGTATTGACTTCCGGTTCTTGGACCTCTTCTCGGGGTACCCACGGCCTGCGACATTTCCATCAAGAAGGCGAGGAGGAAGTTGTCTGTGCAAGGCAAGCTCAGGACTATGATGATTTGAGTTCGAGTTTAATAAACAGGGACTTTATAAAGTTGAAGCCTAGCCTACACCTAATATTCTTTGAAATATATTTTCCATTTTTGAAGTTGAAGCCGCATGCCTTAGAATTTCCTTTATGCTGTTGCTTCAACAGGTTAACCTGTTTTGCTTCAATTGGACGTGGAATGTTTTTTTCAAGTAAAATCGATAAGCGTTTTTTCACCTCTAATTCCATTGTTTTCTCAGTTATAATTTTTTTTAAAATAAAATCGATTAGGGTTCTTTCACCTGTAATTCCTTTGTTTTAACAGCGATATATATACACTTGTTTAATTTATTTCGCTGTATGTTTTTTTAAGTAATTTAATAGTAATTTAAGTGAGTCAAATTTTATTACATGTATTTTCATCATGAAAATAGGTTGAATACTCTATAAAATTTATATTTCAATAATTCATAAATTAGATTTTGATTATAAGTATTTATATACTTTCTATATAGTTTTATTTACTAAAATAAGAAATAGGGAATTTTATTTTATTTTTTATTGATATAGAAGGTTAATTTTTTTAAATATTAATTTGTGTTAAATAAAAATCTTTTTTTAGAAAAAAAAATATTTGGGTGCTTTCACTGAAGTAAATTGTCATTTTACAATTTCTTCAACATTAATATATTTTACATGATTCTTCTTAGTTTTTATATTTTTAATAATACAATATATGAATTTTATATTAGTGATTTTATCTTTTTAAAGTGTTTTTTTTTTATCAATTTATTATTTAATTACTTAATTGAACAATTTTTTTATATATGTTTTTATTGTATTTTGAAATTTATTTTATTATAGAATTTATATTATGTAAAATATGCTTTCAATAAACATAAATTTGTATTTTGTAACTTTGATAATAAATCCATGACTTATGTTCACTACTTTTTTATTTGAAGTTCTTTTACTTTAATGTAGGATGTATATTTATAATATACATTGAGACTTAGCGTCTAGGTTTGGCTAGTTGAGTGTAGGTTAGGCTAGAATGGGGTGGGATAGGCTAAGCATGGCTAGGCCAAGTTAGTTTATGTTAGACTAGGCTTGAGTAGGCTACTCTAGGCAAGACTAAGATAGGTTAGTCAAGTTTAAGCTAAGATAGGCTAGGCTAGGCCAAGCTAGTTTAGGCGAGGAAAGCTTAGGTCATGCTAGTGTATGTCAAACTAGGCTAAGCTAGTTTAGGCCATGCTAGGCCAGGTTAGTTTAAGTTAGGCTAAGCTAGGCTAAGATAGGATAGGCTAGGTTAAGCTAGGCTATGTTAGGTTAGGCCCAACTAGTTTAGGCTAGATTAGGCATGTGTTAGGCTACGTTGGATAATCTAGTTTAGGATAAGTTAGGTTTGGCTAGTTTATGATAAGCTACTTAAGGTTAGGCTAGGGTAGGCTAGGCTAAGGTAGGATATGGTAGGCTACGATATGCTTGAATAGGCTTGGCTAGGCTAGGATAGGTTAGGTAGGATTAACTGGTGTAGGGTAGGGTAGGATAAGGTAGGATAGGTTAGCGTAGGCTAGGGTAGGCTAGGGTAGGTTAGGGTAGGCTAGGGTAGGGTAGGCTATGGTAAGGTAGGGTAGGGTAGGCTAGTTTGGGATAAATGTTTGACTTAGGCTAGGCTAGGCTTAGGATAGGGTAGGCAAGGCTAGGCTATGCTAGGGTAGGTTAGGTAGGATATGATCGGTTGGGTTATGTTAGGCAAAGTAGGGTAGGCTAGGCCAACTAGGCTAGGGTAGGCTAGGTAGGCTAGGGTAGGTTAGGGTAGGGTACGCTCGGCTAGGTTGGGCTAGGGTGTGTTGGGCTAGGGTGGGCTAGGTAGGTTAGGTAGGCTAGGTATGCTAGGGTAGGGTAGGGTAGACCATGGTAGGTTAGGGTAGGCTGGGCTATGCAGGGCTAGGCTATGGTAGGGTAGCGTAGTGTAGGTTAGGCTAGCTAGGCTAAGCATGAGTAGGGTAGGTAGGCTGGGCTATGCAGGGCTAGGCTATGGTAGGGTAGCGTAGTGTAGGTTAGGCTAGCTAGGCTAAGCATGAGTAGGGTAGGTAGGCGAGGCTAGGCTAGGCCTTGGTAGGTTAGGATACTCTAGTCTAGGATAGGTTAGGCTATAGTAGGATAGGGTAGGGTAAGGTGGGTAGGCTAGTCTAGGATAGGCTAGCGCAGGCTAGGCTAGGCTAGCCTAGAGTAGGCTAAGCTAGGCTAGGCTAGGCTAGAGTAGGTTAGGCTAGGCTAGGCTAGAGTAGGTTAGGCTAGGCTAGGCTAGGCTAAGGTAGTCTAGGCTAGGGTAGGTTAGGATAGGCTTGGGTTAGGTAGGCTAGGATAGGCTTACGATAGGGTAGGCTAGGCTAGTTTATGTTAGGGTAGCTTTAGTATGCTAGGATAGGCTAGGTTATGCTAAGCTAGGTAGGTTAGGCTAGGTTAGGCTAGGCAGGGTATGGTAGGCTAAGGTATGGTATGATAGGCTAGGGTAGGCTAAGATAGGTAGCCTAGGGTAGGCTAGGCTAAGGTAGGCTAGGCTAGGTTAGGGTATGGTAGGCTAGGATAGGTTAGTCTAGATTAGGCTAGGTTAGGGTTTAGGGTTTAGGGTTTGGGATTTAGGTTTTAGGGTTTAGGGTTTTGGATTTAAGTTTAGGGTTTAGTGTCTAGGGTCTACAAAATTTTGGTAAATGCTTTTAATAAACACTTAGATAAAAGTTACAAAACAATTTGTAAAATTCTATAAAATGGTTAGGGTTTACGGTTTAGGGTGTAGGGTTTGGGGTTTTGGATATAGGGTTGAGGGTTTAGGTTTTTCTCTTTATGGTTTACGGTTTAAACTGTTATAAAATTCTTGGGGTTTGTGGTTTAGGGTTTAACGCTTGGGTTTTAGGGTTTCAAATTTGGGGTTTACGTTTTAGGGTATATGGTGTAAGGTTTTTAACGATTTAGTAAACTCTTTTAATAAAAACTTAATAAAAGTTACAAAAATGCTTTTAAAAATGCTATAAAATGCCTATAGTTTAGGGTTTAGTTTATAGGGTTTAGGGTTTAGGTTTTTGGGTTTAGAGTTTAGGGTTTAGGGTTAATGAAACTTTATTAAGTGCTTTTAGTACACACATAAAAGGGTTACAAACCACTTTTTAAAGGGTTACTAATTTATTAGGGATTAGGGTTTATGGTTTGGGGTTTAGGGTTTATAGTTTAGGTTTTATAACACCATAGTAAATTCTTTTAATAAACACTTAAATAAAAGTTACAAAACTATTTTTTATAGGTCATAAAATGCCTTGGTTTTAGGGTTTAGGGTTTGGGGTTTGGGGTTTGGGGTTTAGGGTTTAGGGTTTAGTGTTTAGGGTTTAGGGTTTGGGGTTTGGGGTTTAGGGTTTAGTTTTTAGGGTTTAGGGTTTAGGGTTTAGGGTTTAGGGTTTAGGGTTATAACCCTTTATTAAATGATTTTAATAAACACTTAAAAATGTTACAAAAATGTATTTAAAAATATTCTTAAATTCTTAGTGTTTAGAGATAGGGTTTATGATTTATGGTTTCGGATTTATAACACTTTGGTATATTATTTTACTAAGAACACAAAAAAAGTTTCAAAAACACTTGTTAAATGTAATAAAATTCTTAGGCTTTAGCATTTAGGATTTAAAATTCTATAAAATGCTCATGGTTTGGGGTTTATGATTTATAACTCTTTAGTAAATTGTTTTAATAAACACTAAAAAAAGTAAGAAAATGTTGGTTAAAATTTTATAAAATAATTAGAGTTTAGAGTTTATGGTTTTGGGTTTAAAATGTTATAAAATGGTTATAGTTTAGGATTTAGGGTTTATAACATTTTAGTAAATTCTTTTAATAAACACTTCAAAAAAAGTTACAAAAAGCTTGTTAAAATGTCATTGAATGCTTAGGGTTTAGGTTTAGGGTTTAAAATGTTATAAAATATTTAAGGTTTAGGGCTTAAGGTTCACAAGAATTTTGTAAATTTTTTTTATAAACACTTAAAAGAGTTACAAAACATTTTTTTAATGTTATAAAATGCTTAGTGTTTAGGGTTTACCGTTTAGTGTTTAGGTCTTGGAACACTTCATAAATTCTTTTAATAAACACCTAGAAAACACTTACATAACACTTGCTAAAAAGTTGTAAAATGATTAGGGTTTAGGTTTGAGGGACACTTTACTAACTTCTTTTAATAAACACTTTGAAAAAAGTTACAAAACTATTGTTAAAATTTTATAAAATGCTTAGGGTGTAGGTTTTAGGATTTAGGGTTTATAACACTTTTTCAAATGTTGTTAGTAAACACTTCAAAAAAGTTATAAAACACTTATTAAAATGTTATAAAAATTTTAGGGTTTAGGGCTTTAAAATGTTACAAAATGCTTGCTAAATTGTAATAAAATACTTACGGTTTAGAGTTTATAACAATTTAGTAATCTCTTTAAATAAATGCTTAAAAAAGTTACAAACGATTGTTAAAATTCTATAAAATACTTAGTGTTTAGGGATTGGGGTTTAAAATGTTATAAAGTTCTTTTGTTTTAGGGTTTAGGATTTTTCACGGTTTAGGATTTTGGATTTGGGGTTTAAGGATAAGGGTTTAGGGATTAAGGTTTAGGGTTTATAGAACTTTAGTAAATGGTTTTAGTAAAAACTTAAAGAAAAGTTACAAAAAAATTTTCCAAATGTAATAAAATCCTTAGCTTTTAGGGTTTCAATTTAGGGCTTAGGGTTTACTGTTTAGGTTTTGGAGTTTACGGTTTAGAGTTTATAAGAACTTAGTAAATGATTTTAGGGTTTATGTTTTAGGTTTTAAACATTATGATATAGGGTTTGGGGTTAGGAGTTTAGGGTTTAGGTTTTATAACACTTTAACAAATTTTTTTAATAAACACTTAAATAAAAGTTACATGACACTTTCTAAAATGCTATAAAATTCTTAGTGTTTAGGGTTTACCCTTTGGGTTTACGGTTTGGAATTTAGGGTTTCAGGTTGAGGGTTTAGGTTTTAGGGTTTATTGTTTAGCATTTATGGTTTAGGATTTATAACATTAAAGTTACAAAACACTTTTTAAAATATTAAAATCAAAATTAGCGTTTAGGGTTTAGGGTTTAGGGTTGAGGGTTTAGGGTTTAGGGTTTAGGTTTTAGGGTTTAGGGTTTCCGGTCTAGGGTTTAGGGTTTACTAAATGAATTACTTATCATTTAATAGTAGGATATTATGAATGTGAAGAGATATGTTCTAGATTCATGAGACTATATCTTTCATTTCCAACAGTGGAGAAGAGACTCACAATTTAATATTTGAATTGAAGACATGAATCTTAAATTAACTTGCATATCTTCACCTCCACCTACACCATCTAATCGTGCACCTCGACCACCTCCTCCTCCTACTCCACATCCACCCCTCCTCCTGCTCTCCTCCACTTCCACCTCCCTCACGGCCTTCTCCTCCTCCTCCTCGTCTTCTACCACCTCCTCCAACTCCACCTCCACCACCACCTTCTCAACCACCACATCCTCCTCCTCCTCTTCCTCCACCACCACCACTTCCTCCTCCTCCTCCACCATCTCCTCTTCCCCCACCTCCACACCCTATTGCTCCACCACCTCCACCTCTACCACCTCCACCACCTCCGCCTCTACCATCTCCATCACCTCTACCTCTACCTCCTCCTCTTCTTCCACCTACTTCTCCACCTCCTCTACCTCCACCTCCTACACCACCTCTACATATGCCTCCTCCTGCTACTCCTCCTCCTCCACCTCCTCATCCACCACCACCACCTCCACCATCTTCTTCTCCTCCTCCTCCACCTTCGCTCTACCTCTCCCTCCTCCTTTTCCTCCTCGTCCACCTCCTTATTCACCACCCCCTACAACTCCACCTCCACCTCATCCACCCCCTCCTCCTCCTCCTCGTCCTTCTCCTTCTCGTCCTCCTACTCCTCCTCGTCCTGCTCCTCATCCACCTAAACCTGCATGTAAACCTTCACCTCCTCCTCCACCTCAACCTCCACCTCCACTCTTCCTCCACCTCCATTCTTCCTCCACCACCACTTCCACCACTGCCTCCTCCTCCTCCTCCTCCTTCTCCTCCTCTACACCCTTCTCACCATCCTCCTACTCCTCCTCCTCCTCCACTTCCACCTCTACGATGACCATCTCCTACTCCACATCCACATATACCTCCACCAACTCCTACTCCACCACCACCTCCACCTCCACCTCCACATCCACATCCACCTCCTCCACCTGCTCCTCCTTCTCCACCTCTTCCTACTCCTCCTCCTGCTCCACTTCCTACTCCTCCTCCTTCTCCTCCATCTCCACATCTACCTCATCCTCCACCACAACCCCTTCCTCCTCCTCCTCCTTCTCCTCCTCCTCCACAACCTCAACCTTTGCCTCCTACTCCTCTTCCTCCACCTCCACATCCTCCTAGACCACCACCACCTCCACCTTCTCATCCACCACCTCAACCTCCACCAACAACACCACCTCCTCCTCTTCCTTCTCCTCCTCCTCCTCTTCCTTGCCACCACCACCTCCTCCACCTCGTCCTCCTACTCCTCCTCTACCACAACCTCCACCTCCTCCTCAACCACCTTCACCCCCTCCTTCTCCTCCTCCACCTCTGCGAGAACCATCACCACCACATACCCCTCCTCTTCATCCGCCACAACCACCACCACCACTGCCAATGCCGCTGCCTTTCCCTTTTCCTCCTCCTCCTTCTCCTCCTCCTCGCCCACCTCCTTTGCCTCCACTGCTTCCTGTGCCATTGTGAACACCCTATCCGTACTTCCCCATCCCCTCCACCTCCTCCTCCTCTTGCCGTGCCTCCTCTGTTCCCTCCTCTCTCACTGCCACCATTGCCTTCAGTTGCTCCTCCTCCACGCCACCACCTCCTCCTCCTTGTGCTCCTCCTCCTCTGCTTCCATCTCCTCCCCCTCCTCCCCCACCTCCTTCTCCCCTACCTCCACCTCTGCCTCCTCTGCCTCCTCCACCTCCTCCTCCAACTCTACCTCCTCGACCTCCGCCTCCTCCTCCTCCTCCTCCTCCTCCTCTCGTCTACCTCCTTGACCTTTCCACCTCCTCCTCCTCCTCCTCCTCCTCTTCCTCCTCAAAAATCTTAATCAAAATAAAATTGCATATCATTTCATTCTTTTTATTTATAATACTTATCTAGAAAACTGAGATATCAATATATACATGATAATATAACAAGTAATATGTATAAAAAATTGCAATATAAATAAGGCATTATGAGCACAACAATTTAACTAGTAAAATTTAATTTAGTTCTCTAGTTTAAGTATAGTATTTTCACAATTTCACTAACATTAAAATTGTGTGGCCACCTATGATTTTCAATATCAAAGTTGTAAGGGTGGTGAATAACAAAAGTGAATACTTAATTCCATGTGAATGTTGAGTGTAGTGTTTAGAGGACAAACATTTTCGTGTTTTATTTGGAAAAAAAGAAAAAATAGCTTTGACTATTTTCCACATATACATATTTCTAACATGTCTATATTTGAAAATATTAAGAACAATTTTTATATTTAAAAATACAATTTAGAATGTTGAATTTTTTTTTGTATTAAAAATTTCAAAAATATATAATCTAAGTGCCAAATTCCAATTCCAATAAAAAAAATGCTAAATCTATGCTGAATCTATTTTCATATTAGAATATAGATAAAAAAATGAGGCATCAGACTTTATCACACCCAAGGAACATTTACAATCCATCATTCAACAAACCAGGAAAGAGGTGAATGCTTGCAAGAATTTCTATGTTTTTTGCTTCATAATTTTGGCCTACGTGTATCAATGATTGATATCTCGGTAACCATAAGACCAAAGTTCACTGCAGAGGATTGGCCCGATATAGTAATTGAGGATGAATCTTGATGTTGAGGATGAATCTTGATGACGAAGTGTTCAAACTTTTCAATGTGTAAATAAATGTATAATAAAACATGAAAAGTACTTCTCATAGTTGAAGAAAAAAAATTATAAACCAATGTTTATCATTTCAAATGTGCAAACAAAATTATCCAAAATCGATATCCATAGATGTAGAAAATTTTTATAGACAACATATCCATCACCGATATCCATAGATCTGAAATTTTTTATAAACAACATATCCTCAAACGATATCCGATATCCATAGCTGTACAAAAAATTTATAAACAACAAGTTACATTGTGCTAGAAAATTGTCGATAAACGCTATCCATAGTTGTAAAATGTTTTTATAAACCATACTTTAAAGCAAGGCTCGAAGAAGAGTCGTGGCTTCAAATATGCAAACAAAATAAACGATATCCATAGTTGCAGAAAATTTTTATAAACGAAGATCGAAGAAGAGGCATGGAATATTAAGCTAATTTTAATCTATCAATAGTTGTAAAATGTTTTTATAAACCATACTTTAAAGCAAGGCTCGAAGAAGATTCGTGGCTTCAAATATACAAACAAAATAAACGATATCCATAGTTGCAGGAAAAATTTATAAACGAAGATCGAAGAAGAAGCATGGAATATTAAGCTAATTTGAATGGACAGAAATGGCTACTTACCTGAATCCTGATTGGAAGTAGAAATGGCTACTTACCTAAAGCCTGATTGGAAGTAGAGTTATGAAGTGACAAGGGCGTTGAGCGTGGATCAAACACATGATATTCGTATATTCAGTCTGACTCTTTCTCGAGAAATACGACAAAGATACAGATGGAACACACGATCTTCAGAGGCCTGGCTTCAAATGTGTAAACAAAATTAACAATATCATAATTGGAGAAAAATATTATAAACAAAGTTCGAAGAAGAGGCATGGAATGTTAACATAATTTGAATTGACAGAAATGGCTGCTTACCTATTGGAAGTAGAGTTATGAAGTGACAGGGGCGTTGACCGTGGATCTAACACATGATCTTCATATATTCAATCTCACTCTCTCTCAACAGAGATACAGATCGAACAAAAGACCTTAAAAGATATTGAGTCTGACGCTCCCACTTCAAATATACAGTTCGAACACAAGATCTTCATATATTTAGTCTCATGGTCTCCCAACAAAGATACAGAGGTAACAAAATTGGCGTTACCAATGAAAACACTATCCTAGAACAATTGGGCATGAGCATAGTTTCGAAATCATCACATATTGGCTAGGTGAGATTGCGATTGTTAAAAAACGGCTATGAAGGGAACGTCTAGAATTCAAGAAGACAGCCCATAAAAGCAAAAAATTACCTAAATTTGGAAAATACAACCCGAAAAAGCATTTGTGACGGTTAAATTTAAAACAATGAATAAATTTGTGATTGTGAGAAAACGGCTATGAAGGGAACAACTCGAATTCAAGAAGACAGCCGGTAAAAGCAAGAGGTTAACTAAATTAACGCAACAAATAACTTAAATTTAAAAACATAATATAAATTACATTGAGTAAAAAAAACCACCCGTTAAATTAAAGAAAGCAAAGTAAAAAATTAAAGGTTAAATTTAGAATTAAAAACCTAATATAAATTATGTTAAGTCAAAAAAACCACACGTTAAATTAAAACAATACAAACCAAAATAATTTACCTTTTAATTTTAAAGAAAGCAAAGTAAAAATTCCAAGGTTAAATTTAAAAGATTGCCTTTGAGGTAAAAGATTGCCAATTTCGCTATCTCCCCCACTCGTGTTTGGATTGGTTGATATCAAACTCAATAAGAATTCTCTCTCCTTTCATGAAGGGGAGGAACAAGAATTATCTATCTCTTTTCATTATGGGGAGGAACACTGAACAACAAAATAAAAAGGATGTGATAATCTCTCAGGAAAAGGTAGGTTTGGCCAGCTTTGCAAAGCTATATGATATGAAAACTAAATTCAAAGTTAGAAAGCGCAAATAGTTGATGGAAAAGTGAAAAACTAAAATTTAAATTTCAAAATAATATTTTTTTTTTGGGATTAAAAAAGGGATAGTTTCAAAGTTAGAAACTCTTGCTATTTAATTGTTTTTGCATTAAAACCACAAAATTTCAAA
>APFE030683170.1:0-11869 GCA_000404065.3 Pinus taeda | reverse complement strand
AAATTCAAAATAGAACTTATTAAATGCAAATTTCTCCAAATGAACCAGTTGCTTATCACCAATGGAATTACTTTTATCTTATTCATGGAAAATAATATCTTTGGAAAGAATTAACTTCTTGTTCTCCTCATTATACAATCTATAAGATTTGGAAATAACAGAATATCCTAAGAAAATACATTTGCAACTCCTAGCACCTAACTTGTTGCGTTGATGTTTAGGAATTAATGAATAACATGGAGAACCAAATACTCTAAAATGTTGAACAAGAGGAAGACGATTATACCACATTTCATAACGAGATTTATTATTGATGACAGAAGAAGGACACTGATAGTGAATATAATATGCACAAAGCACTGCTTATCCCCAAAACATCAACTTAACATTATTAAAGAACAACATAGATCTAACCATATTAAGCAAAGTTCTATTCATACGTTTTGCGACACCATTTTTTTGTGGATTATAAGGTATGGCGGTCTGATGTTTGATTCCATTGTCCTTCAACTATTGTTCAAAAAAATGAGAAGTGTACTCACCACAATTATCAGTTCTGAGAATGCCTACATTATGTTATGTTTCATTTTTAATCATCAAATGAAAAATTTTAAAAACATCAAACACTTGTGACTTATTCTTTAACAAATACACCCAACACATTCTCGAGTAATCATCAATAAATGTGAGGACATATTTATTTCAATTTACAGTTGGAACAGGCATAGTTCCACGTAAATTTGAATGTATGAGACCTAATTTTTGTGAAGATATGAAAGAAGAACTATGAAAAAGTTGTTTACAATGCTTTCCTATAATACAAGCATCACAAGGTATAATATTTCTTTGAACTGTCTAAAGACCTTTAATACCTTGATTTTTCATAATTTCGATGCTACCATAATTGATGTGACCAAGCATGCCACAACAAGCTAGGAGACATGATATCACTTTGTTGCACCAAAATAACATAACTTTCACTCGAATTAGTAGGTGAAGTACCATTTAATTTTAAAAGTGTACCTTCTTACAGACTGGTCATAACAACTGTATGATCAAATGCTCTTCTTATCTCAATGATGCCATCAAATATATGAATAGAATTCCCTTGCTTCTGAATATGGATAAGAGAAATAAAATTTTGCAGATACTATGGAATACAAAGTACATCATGTAAAACATAATATGAAAAATTTGGTATCTTCAAACGAATAGACCCAATTCCAGATGATTTAATTTGAGACTTGTCAGCAAAGTAAATAACACCATCAATATCATCACTGAATGTTTCAAAAAAAACTCGCCTAAATGTCATATGAGAAGTGGCTCCTAAATATAAAATCCAATTATCTTACCATGAAGAAAATGTAGTGGTGAAAACATCATTAATATTAAAATTACAGTGAGCAACAATGTAATGTGCACACTCTCATGATTTTCCCTTATCTGGTGGTGGCTAATATTTCTTTTCATTCAATCATTCTGTCCTTTCATTGACTTCCTCCCAAGGGATTTTACAGTTAGTAGTAGTATGACCAATTTTACCACATCTAATACATTTGATAACTATCCTATCATTAAAATTCCTTTGTTGTCTATCATTTTGTTGTTTGTCTCCTTCATTATCCCTCCCCCGGCCACCTCTATAATTTCTGTTACCACGACCTCTACTATTTTTATCGCCTCTAGAAGTTTCAACATGAGACTTTTGATCCTTTTGTCCAAGGCACAAAGTTTCTACATTAAAATTAGGTGGATCCTCTTTCTTCCCAAAGGCTTTCTCTCCCTTATTTATTTTGCTTATTGGTTTATCAAATGTAATGTCTTTTAACTACCCACTAGCTTGGAGAGATTCCAAATAGTTTGAATAGACATGGTGAAGGACTTTTATAAAAGTTGTAAGTTGTAAATCTACTTTAATTCCAGTGGCTTCTATATCATGAAAAATGGATTTAATTTCAGAGGCACTCTTCACAGGATCATTATCCTTCATCTCCAAAGTAAACAACTTTAACAATAAGTAAATAATTTCGATTTCTGAGTGTGAATCATGCAATTCTTTCAATTTCTTTAGTGCTTCGATTGCAGTATCACAAGAAACAATATATCTGCTTACCTCATCTGTCACCGATGCAGTGATTAATGCATATGCCTTGTTGTCTTTTGTCTCCCAAATTGCATGCTGCTTCTCATTATATGGCGACTCTCGTGCAATTTATTTTCCATCACCATCCTTCTTGCCTTGACAAACTTCCCGCAAATCATTAAAAGCAAGGTCACTTTTAAGCTTTCTACACCACTCTTGATAATTTTCCTTTCCATTAAGAACAAGTCCAACTATGGAAACTATTGAAGTCATAATTGTTGTGCAACCAAATATTCTTCAAATCCTTTCAAATTCAAAATATATGCAATAATTATAAAAAGATATAAATTCCTTTCTCCTCTTGTTTCAAACAAAGGGCTTTGTGGTTTAATGGTAGGCTTAAAAAATACTCTAGAAAAGGGCTAGGTTCAAATCTTATTAGCCTCCAAAAATAAAATTTATTTTTATCAAAGGCCTCTATATATATATATATATATCTATATATATATTATATTATTATATATATATTATATATATATATATATATAATATATATATATATATATATATATTATATATATTGCAAATCACTATAAAATTGACCACTCTTTAATTAAAAATTTAATTCAAAACAAACAAAATATATATCCTCTCTAGAAAATTGACCACTCTTCAATTAAAATTTTTATTTAAGCCACAAAAAAATATATATCCTCACCAGAAAATTGACCACTCTTCAATTAAAAGTTTTATTCAAGACACAAAAATATATACACTTCATTATAAGTATGCTTCAAAAATTTATTTGCTTCAATAAATATAATATTATCCTTAAGATATTTTATTGTCACTAAACTCATGTTAACTGCAGTAAATGCAAATACTATCTTTCAGAAATTTCACTATAAGTAAACTCTCGTTTGATGCTGTAAATGAAAATAGAGCCTCCCAAAATTAAAATAATAAGTGGCCCTTAGATGCATGGAACTTAGACTTTTAACAAACAATCCAACAATTATTGGTATTGGACTCAGTATTGGAAATGTGTATTATAACTTCCAAGGATATGTTAAAAAAAATTATGCCACTCAATTTCTCTAATCATCTTTCGTTATGACAAAAAGATATGAAACTTACAGAGAGTCAATATTTTGGGCATCTTGCTCCACTCGATTAACCTTCTAATGCACTCTATCTTCACAGTCTTCATGCTCTGGATCTCCTTTACACCATATACTTCAAATACATGAAGTTTAGGAACAACTTGACCAGGGATCTAATGCCACTATACAAGCCCAAATAAACTCCACAATGAAAGAGCGTGAGTGTCATATTAATGATAAAATTACTTATTTATACATGTGCAACCTAGGTATGAGACAGTTGTGTCTCGGTAACTTATTAACAGTAAAGACGAAATGTAGAACTAATTACATATTATACAATATACAATAACGATCCTGAAGGATTAGTTAACAAGAAATTGATTTCAAACTTGTTTAATTCACTTTTGTGGGTTTTAAAATTGTTTTATCAACAAAATGCATGTAAAATAAGAAAAAAAAAAATAAGAGAAGGATGCACATAAATTCTATTATCTTCTACCAGATGATCTAAAACATCTAGTCAATAACCTAAGTGGCCATCAAATTTTTTCTATAGACTGTGATAGAATTACAATATCTAAAGTTGTTGCAATATTCCAGATCTCTTGAAATCACAAACACTATAAAATTGCAATTCAAAAAGTACCCAGATGCATAGAAAACAAAAGTGTGATAAAATATTGCTTGTTGCTAACAATATCAAATGGATCACAAAACCAAAACAACCCTAAAGCATATATGAAGGAATAGAAAAATTAAAAACCTTTTGTGATACATAAAAATATTAGAAAATTAAAACAACACAATCAAACTTATAAAACATTATGCACATATATTCCATGATGAAAGAAAGAACACAAGATGTTTATAAAACTTTTTTCAGAAGAAAACTCAATACTTGCCATTAATTAAGAATCTGATGTTTTGCAATGATAATAAAATTAACTACAATTTAACTGTGGGAAACAAAAGGACAAAACCAAATAAAACTAACTACAATTTAACCGTCAGAAACACAAAGACAAAACCAAAGGCTCATTTTGCATCCAAATGGTTAGGGAACCCATTTATATTCTAAAAAACCAAAAACTAAATTTGCATCCAAACGGTTAGGGAAACCATTTATATTATAAAATTGTAAGGCGAGAGAAACCATCTATATATACTAGGATTGTAAGGTGAGGGTTTTTGGATGTAATATGTGTTGAATTTTATTTTTTGGGGAAACTTATTTTGTTTATCATGTTATTTTAAATATATAAATTAACATATTATTATTTTTTATATCCTTAAAAACATTATATAAAATAAGTAAAAGTGTTTCTGTTCAAAATATAAAAATTCTTCTTGTTTATGGTTGAATGTAAAAAAATTGTTATCGAAGAGATATTTGTAGTCCAAGATTTTCTTTCAGGCAGCTAAACGAAAGATGGTAGAAGAAATAGGTTTTGAGCTAGGGTTTGGTGTTGTCAACCATGGAGGATCATGGAGGAGGGAGTTCAGCTCCCCCCTACAATCACATAACTGCAAACAGAAGCAAGGAAAAGGATCTGTACAATGTCAAGAAACTAGCGGAGGCGATAAATGAGGATACCAATACAAGAAATATCAAAAATCATGAACAGAGAAGCAACCATGAGGAAGATCAAAAGCAGAAGAGGAAAGAAGGGGGCAGTCGAAAAGATGAACCCCAAAGGGTGACAGGGATCTGCAAACCCAAAACGACCATCACTCCTAGGGTTGTTTTGAGTGATCGAGCACTTTAAGTTCATAGATATCACATGACAGAACATGCGATCATATGCAAATACATGGGGATCTGGCCGACGGAGAAAGATTTACAGGCATGGATAAGAAACCAATGGAAACCCAAAGGGGACATAACCCTGCACCTTGGATCCAAGGGCTTTTTTACGGTGGTGTTTACAAGCTTAGAAGATAAATACAGAGTGTTCGAGGGAGGATCATACTTCTACGCTGCTGTAGGCCTTTACATGCGACCGTGGGTGATCAATTTTGTCCCAGAACGAGAAACGTTCACCTTAGTACCAATATGGATAAGACTATACTACCTTCCTTTAGATTATTTGATGCCAGAGTCCTTGAAAGCTATTGGTAATAAACTAGGTCATTTTATTAAGACATTAGATGTGACATTGAGAGGCAAATACACTTATTTCGCCCAAGTCTTTGTGGAAATGGACCTATTTGGAGCACTCACAGACAAGATCATTTTAAAAGTTTATCATGAAGAATGGGAACAAACTGTAGACTATGAGCACATACCATTTAGATGCCGCAAATTCCATGAACATGGACACCTTTATAGGGATTGCCCAACAAACAAGATGGAAAACAGCAAAAAAACCACTACAATTAAAGATCCTGAGGGTTTTACCAAGGTAGCGGGAAAAGGAAAAGGATGAAAACGAAATCCAAAGAAAATCAATGAAGGCGGACAATGGAGCCACAATAGTTTCAAAATCCTAGAAGAAGATACAGGAAATAAAGAGGCAAACCAGGAATCAGAAACAAAAATGGAGGAGAAGGACAGGGACACTGGTATGGACGAAATACCAGACGACAGCCAGCCATAGAATGACATATCAAGAGGCATGGACCTCAACGGAAATCATGAAATGACCCCAATTGAGGCAGAAACGGAGGACCATGAACTACAAGAGATTCTTAATAAGGACAACCTGGATCTGGAAAAAAATTTGGAACAGGGTATTACCAAAGGAGTTGACTCCCTCCCAAAGGAAGAGTTTAACAGGGTTTAGCAGCTCTTCCTATGGAATTCACAGACAAAAAATTCTGGAATCAAAAGAAACCATGATAGCCAGGAAAATAAAGGGATGAAGATTATGGAAGAAACACAGAGACAGTCTTCTAAGAACCTAGGTAGGAAAAGTGGAAGGAAAAAAAAGAAGGATTTGCTGACAGAATGTGGAAAACTCATGATCAACTGAGGTAAGATGAAAGATCTCACCAGTTACTTTTTTACAAACCTATCTTAATGAAGTTTACAACATGGAATATAAAGGGTTTAGGAAGTAAAAGAAAGCAAAAAAAATCTTAGTAGTAGAATAAAAGAAGAAAAACTAGACATGGTTTTGGATTTAAGACTTCTGTGGTTAATATCTTCTAACTTTGTGACCAGAGAACCCACAGTAAAAACCATTTTGTTGTCAACGTTTCAAACCCCAACAGGGATCCATCATCGGGACTCTTATTGAATGTTGATAGAAGAAGAGCTCAGTTACAAGATATAAATAGCTATGAGGTAAGCTGCTTTGATTAGGAAAAGGAAGGTTGGCTGCTTTGTTTAAAGGTCGACTGTGTAATAAATAATATTCAATTTTCCAATTTTATTTTAATTATAATCATATAATATTTATTTATTTTTGATGATATAATACTAATAATAAAATAATAAAGTTGAGAGTTCATAGTAATAATTTTTTTTCTTTATAATTAATAATTACCTGATAATAAATAATAATTTTTATTTAATAGTTTAAATAATTTATAATAAGAGTTTCATATAAGTTGAGAAAACGTAGGTCTGGATTGCACAGTAAACTCCATTGTTGTAGTTGGAACACAGGTCATCAAAGACCCTGAAGCAACCAACACCAGCGATGTAGCAGCGGATGGAGCAGCAAGCATTAAAACATTGAGTGTTAGTGAATTTTCTCATAACGTAAGCGTTCCACAGGAGTCTAATAGCAGTATGCGCTCAGGTATAGACAACACAGGTTCAACGAACAATAGTTTAGGTAATTCACATGAGTTTGACAGCCCTATGTGTCTGGACAACGCAGTTTCAAGTTCAATAAACGTAGGTCTGGATTGCACAGGAGAATTTGTTGCTATAGCTGGAAAATAGGCCATCAAAGACCCTGAAGCAACCAACACCAGTGATGTAGCAGAGGACGAAGCAGCAAGCATTAAAACGCTGAGTGTTAGTGAATCTGCTCATAACGTAAGTGTTCCACAGGTGTCTGATAGCAGTATGTGCTCAGGTCCGGACATCGCAGGTTCAACGAACAATAGTTTAGGTAATTCACATGAGTTTGACAGTGCTATGTGTCCGGACAGCGCAGTTTCAAGTTCAATAAACGTAGGTCGGGATTGCACAGGAGACTTTGTTGTTGTAGCTGGAACACAGGCCAGCCTTAAAAACCTAAGGCAACCAACACCAGTGATGTAGTAGCCGATGGAGCACCAAGCAGTAAAACCGAAGCATTGATCGATGAAACCAATTATAAAACGGAAATGATAGCCGAGAAAAGCGACAATATTATAATAACAGGTAGCAATAAGATAAAAAGTGTAGACAACGTACAACAAGCTTCTTTTCTCATTAACAACAGTTATGTAGGAGCGGACGGAACAACAAACATTAATACCAAAGCATTAATCGATGAGACCAGAAATAATGAAACAAAAATGATATCCGGAGCAAACACTGAAACATTGAATGCCAGCAGCAAGAGCGATGATATTATAATAATGGGCAACAATAAGATAAAAAGTGTTGACATCGTACAACAAGTTTCTTCGTTCATGAAGAACAGTGAGTCTGAAAAAGGTGTTAAGGCAAAAGAAGATTGTCATAGCAAATAGCAAATGTCAGGTAGTCATCAATATCCTCGCCTCCAGGCACTCAGGTATGCTTGTGACAATTATAAAGCCAACAATTATGAACCAAGACATGATAAAAGAAGCCAATTGGATAAAAACTGATACCCTTCAAAGGAGACAAATCCTAGAAGGAAAGTGGTTGATTTATCCTCTCAAGAATTAAGTATGGAAGTCATGAATGTTCTCGACAGAGGATTGGGGTTTGCAGTAGCCCCTAAAAACATCCATGTTGAGAATATCATTTGTAGTATAGAAGATGGGATCAACAACCTATCTCTTGAAGACAAGGAATCATTAAGGCAAGAAATTTCCCTTATTATGAAAAAAATCAAAAACTCCCAAAAGTAATTTAAAGAAAGGAGAACTTCTTGCTCTTAAGGCCCTTCGAAACAATGATAAAATTGTAGTTCTCAAGGCTGATAAGGGTGGGGCAGCAGTAATCTTAAACAAAGAAGACTACATTTGCAAAATGAATGAACACCTAGCCTGTGGTAGTTATAAAAAGCTTAGAAAAAATCCCATTTCCAAAATCATGAGAGAGCTAAAAATACCATTTCAGAATCCAACCTTAAGAAAAATTAAAGAAAAAACTAACCCCTTCTTGTGAAACTATCCCAAGAATTTATGGTTTACCTAAAATCCATAAAGAAGGAGTTCCTCTTAGACCTATAGTTAATACCATTGGCTCCCCAACCTACGAACTCGCTAAATATGTTTCCAATATTCTTAGGCCTCTTGTCGGAAATACTGATTCTTTCATTAAAGACTCCCATGACTTCGTGAACCTTATTAGAAATGAGAGGATGAACCAGGATGACATCGTGATAAGCTTTGATGTAGTATCCTTATTCACCAAGGTTCATCTTGATGAAGCCATTCAGGTTATAAGAGATGTTACTGATCCCCAAACCGCAAGACTAGCTGAGATTTGTTTACGATCAACTATTTTCACCTTTCAAGGTGAATACTATGAGCAAACATCTGGAGTGGCAATGGGATCACCCCTCTCACCAATTGTGGCCAACCTTTACATGGAATATTTTGAAAAGAAGGCCCTCGAATCATACCCTCTGAAGCCAGCGTGGTGGAAGCGATTCGTAGATGACACAAACATAAAATGGACTCATGGAAAAACAGAGCTTGATAAGTTCTTTATACACCTTAAATCCATCTCACCTGAAATAAAATTCACCATGGAGAAGGAAGAAAACAAGATTATCCCTTTTTTGGACGTTCTTATCATTAGGAAGGAGGATGGCTCCTTAGGGCATAAGGTTTTTAGGAAGTCAACCCACACTGAGAGCTACCTCCATGCAGACTCCCACCATCACCCTTCCCAGAAGTTTGGTATTCTAAACACTCTGGCCATCAGATCTCTTGGAATCTCTGATTCTGATCATTTAGTCGAAGAAAAGAAGCACTTAGTATTAGTTTTTAATAGTATAGGCTACAAAGAAAAAGAAATCAGAATGGCTATAGAAAGGGCTGAAAGAAAGGTGTTATCTCAGGAGCCTAAAGCTCAAGACCAACCTCAGTGCGGGAAGGTGTTTCTACGTTATATTGAAGGGGTAACAGACAAGATTGCAAGAATCATGAGGAAGAAAGACATAATCACCCAATTCTTGGCCCCCGGAACGATTAGACAAAGTATGAGGTCTGTCAAGGATAATATTGATAGACACCAACTTAAAGGAGTTTATAAAATAGATTGTTCGTGTGGGATTAGTTACATTCGTGAAACAGGTTGTTCCTTGCAAACAAGACTGAAGGAACATGCAACAGATATTAGGAATGATAGGTCTCGTACTTTGGCCCTCGCAGAGTATTCCTCTAAAACTAAGCACTATCTGTGTGTGGAAAATGCCTCAATTCTCGCTAGAGAAGAACATCATTAGAAGCGGAAAATAAGAGAGGCTCTTGAGATTTTGAAACATCCTGTTATATACCTAGGGGGGATAATATGGGGTACCGAGGGAGGTACCCAAGGTAATAATGTAATAATGGGATGGGCCATAGTAATAAATAAGGTGGTTAACCCATGTCATGTAAGGGACCACAAGTAGTTAATAATAATGTAAGGGGCCCATGGTATTAGTTGATGGTATGAGGAAACCATGGTAATGATGCATGGTATTGTATGTATGAGGCCTATATAGAGGCTAGAGACTCCACATGGAGAGATATGAAGAGAATTATTCTTGTATGAACAAGCATATGGCTTGTGGAGTATTCTCCTTCCTTAAGGAGTGAATGTATGGTGTTGCCCTACCATAAGGGTTTGATAATAAAGAATCATTTCATATACTTTCTGGCTTTATTTTCATTGTCTCATATTTTCTATTCAGATCTATAATATTCTTGGGTTAGATCTACAACAAGTGGTATCAGAGCACCTTCTTGGGCACAAAAGTGGAGATTTTTTTTTCATTCTTGCAGGATTTCAGGGGCGGCGAGTTTGTAGATCAAATATGTACATTTTGGTGCAAGATATGCAAAATCTAATTGCAGATATGGATTCTATGTGAAAAAATACCTGATTTCAAAAAAAAAATCAGTCGAATCGGAGTCCGGATGAAGGAGATGTCGCTGATCTAAAAATCAGTAGGGTTTAGATAATTTTTCGGGGCAGCAAATTTGCGGGGCATATCTAGACCCCTTGGCACTAGATCTGCAAAATCTAATTGTAGATCTGGATTCTTTGTGGAAAAATACCCAAATTCAAAAAAAAAAATCAGTTGAATCGGAGTCCAGATGAGGGAGATATCGCTGATTTAAAATCAGCTCTTTTTTGCAGAAATTTTGGGTGATGGCGGGAGAGTAGCAGTGCAGATCTGAAATTCCAGTGTCTGAATCAGGATTTCTATCACATGGGTAGATGAAGAATGGCTATTTCATTCCCAAAAACAGGTTATAATAGAATTCTGAGCAATATTGAGGAAACTGTGACATTTTCAAATTTTAGCCAAGTAAGTGGATTTTTTCAAACCTTCATGGCTTCTAGCAAGGAATTTTTTACAGGAAAAGATGATGGTGAGACTATTGAAGAACTCATAAAGGAACTAAAGCGTATATTTGGGACAGATTGGAGGGAGAAAGTGTGGTTTAATTTAATAGATGAGGCTGCCAAATGGTGGTGGAATTCACTTGACCACAAGCAGTTGACCAAACTTTCAGATGCAGAATTTGAAAAAGTCCTTTTGGACAAATGGTCTCAGGCTAGAGAAAAGGAGAATGGGACACATAAGGGGTTAATTGCTACGGGTATCTCCTTACTGCAGGTTCATGGATTGATTCAGAAAGAGAAGATCATTGTTTCTGTCAATCCTAATGGTAAACATAATTTCATCAATGTTAAATTGGCAAAAAAATTGCAAGTCCCAGCAAAACATATTGAAAATACACAGGTTGATGATAAGGATGTTCAAATTTAATAAGGATTTGAAAAACTTCTAATGGATAAGTATGTGTTTCATGGTGATTTTATGCTTCAGATATGGATAACATAGATGTTGTTTTGGGATACCCTTGGATTGAATCGGTAGGTACTATCAATATAATGTACAGAAGAAATTCCTGAAGCTCTGGTATAAAAAGAAGAAAATTACATTACATGATATTTCCATTAATAAACAGATAGAGTCCAAGGAGGCTGAAGCAGAAGATGTTCCAGGGTCTGACATATCAGATGATGAGCAGTTGATGGTTGACAATCAGACATAAACAGAGGCTGAAGCAGAAAAGGTTACAGGTGCTTATACATCAGAGGAGGACTCAGTGGTTGAAGTCATATTGGAAAAGAAAACACCACAACAGGCACCTCAGCAGGGTGAATTAAAGAAAAAGATATTGTGGGTTAAAGCTTCAACATATCATCACCCACATCACCCCGCAAGAAAACAACCAACAATATGGCAACCTATTAGCCACAAGGACAACAACCCCCGTATGATGGATAACGAGGAGCAAAGATCCACCTTCTACACATCAACACAGAAGAGCTGCCATGGTCAACTTCCATATCAAGCGA
>APFE030683165.1:33488-57186 GCA_000404065.3 Pinus taeda | reverse complement strand
AACAATAATAATGTAAGGGCATAATAATAACAATAGTGGGCTTCTATGGGGCACAATAGTAACAATATGGGCACTACATGGGTACATCAATATAATAAGGGGGTTTACTAATAACAATAAGAGGTTACACTAGTAGTATAGGGGCCTGACATGCCCATCTCTTTCAAAAAGTGTTGTCCTCAACGCTTGAGTAGTTCTTGATGCTTCTGTATAAAATTCTTGTCTTCCCATGTGGAATCTTCAGCGGGTAAGTTCTTCCACTTGATGAGATACTCTGAAATTGATTGATTTCGTAGCTGTTGGGTTCTTGTTTGTGTGACAGCTCCAGGTTCCAATATGATTTTTCCTTTCTCGTCAAGTTCTAGCAATATTGTTTGAATTGGGATCTTCTACAACTTTTGAACGAGTGGCCACACTTCTTTGTCCTTCTTCCATTCATCCCTTGCTTCGTTTATCCAATCGGGTTGGATAATAGAAATAGCAAAAAACAATGCTTCCACATCCTCATCCTTTCTTAAGAGTGCATATGCAACAACATTTTTCTTCCCTTTTTTGTATATGATTTCAAAGTCATAACCCAACATATTTGTGACCCATTTTTTCTGTTCTTCTAAAGATAATATTTGTTCTAAAAGTATTTAAGACTATCATGATCCATTTTTACCTTGAAATGTCTTCCCATTAGGTAAGGTCGTCATTTCTTAAGTGCATGTAGTTTATTTATGATGGTTATGTTTTGAGCTAACTGGATATGATATGTTTATACATGATGATTTGATCAAAAGAGCTAGTTTGACTTGTTGTGACAGGAAGTAAACATAATTACAAGTGTACCTTATTGGCGGGCCACCAATGAGGTATGATTTGAATTAGTTTCAATTCCTTTTATTCTAATGGAAATTATGTGCATGGTATAGGAAGAAGGGAAACACTCGATTGGGGTTGTTGGAAATCAGTGCGAGAATTAGTAGCAACAACAAAAGGAATTGGAACAAGAAATAGTATGTTGGTAAAGCACTTCAGGAGTAGGGCCATTGTGAGACACTGGTACCTAATAGTGTCCATTGATTTCCATGAGCATGTTATGGACATTATGATGGTTTTGAGGCAGGGATATGCCTTGTTTGTTTGAACTTCTGATGTGAGGAAACCTAGCCAAGGGATGGATCCCCCGGGATAGGGGATGTTAGGGAACTTGGAAGGTGAGTGACTACACAAAAGGGGGTGACCGGATTGCTCGAGGGAATGTTAATAGATAATAATGGTGCGGTAAATACTAGGTAGGCATGTGGGAATGAGATTCCCTATAAGACAATAGAATATTTGTTGTGTCATGCTTAAGTTGAGGGAGGTATTTGGTCACCACTAAGTTATGTGCATATAAGATTGTTTCAATATTTGTTGTGTTGTGCTCAAGTTTAGGGAGGTATGTGGTCAGTAGGTGAGGTTAGTAGCAGCAACAAAAGGAAATGGAATAGGCAACAATATGTTGGTAAAGCACTTCAGAAGCAAGGCCATTGTGGGACACTGGTACCTAATAGTGTCCATTGATTTCCATGAGCATGCTATGAACAGTATGATGGTTTTGAGGCAAGGATATGCCTTGGTTGTTTGAACTTCCGATGTGAGGAAACCTAGCCAAGGGATGGATCCCCTAGGATAGGGGATGTCGAGGAACTTGGAAGGTGTGTGACTGCACAAAAGGGGGTGACTGGATTGCCCGAGGGAATGTGTAGCAGAGAAGGGAAGGCCGAGGATGTATTTTTTTTTGTCATTAGCATTACTAGATGGAATCAGATGCACATTGGGAATGTGCCCTAGAACAATGAGTCGATAAAATTTCACTGAGAGGACAAGTGGCATAGAATGTAGCACTAGAGATTGGATGTAGGTTTGAATTTGGCAATGGATTATGTACTTCCTAGGAAGGATGTGAATCCTGGTATTACTTTGAGGGTGGAGGTGTAAGCCTCTGGATTCCCTTGTTACAGATGCAAACATCATATCATTTTATTTTTTGGTTGAGAAAATGTGCATAAGTGTATATATGTACATTATTGTAAATACTATATCGAGATGGATTTATAAAGCTCCATAGAAAGTATGGTTATTTTCTAGTTGAAGAAAATGTGCATGAGTGTATATGTGGTTGTTATTGTAAATATTGTAATGAGTTGTGTTATAAAGCTCTAATAAGCGATATGTTGGTTTTCTTTTCAGCAGGTTATTCATTGCAAATACTGCAACAAGCTAAGTCATAAAACTCCATGGGAAGTATGTTTTTCTTTTAAGCAGTTTTGTTGGTTGTAGGTGTCATAGAACACCGAGGATGGTGTTCCCCTAAGGGGGAGGGGCCTGTAACAGCCCTGGGTTAAAATTTCATGTAATAAAAGTTAATAAAGGCAAAATAAGACCACAATCAAGGAACACTTATTCCAAGCTGAATGGTGGGTAAAACATTCTATTGTGGGTGTTCACTTGGTTTATTATGGCTAAAGGAAATTGGCAAAGGCAAAGGAAAAGACATTAATTTCATTTTATTTATGAAAATAAAGGAAATTAGGAGAAAAAAGAGGTGAAAGGTCACAAGTTGAACGTGAGGAGGAAATTGAAAGAAAATGAAGAAAATAAAGGCATCAATGATAAAAAAGGATTTTGACGATCAATTCACAACCTTTAGTTAGTTCAGTTTTGGAATTGGTTTCAGAGAGAAGAAGAGCACCAAGAGGAGAAAGCAAGCAAGGAAAACAAGGAAAGGAAATGAAAGGAAAGCAAAGGGAGGACAAGGAAAGAAAGGATCAAGAAAGGAAAAGTTAGATCAAGCAATTTCAGCGGGAATACTTATAGGTAAAAGGTCGCATGTATAATTTCCTAGCTGATTTTGACACGCATGGTAAGTGCATGTTGGTATTTGGTTCTTTTGTTGTCATTGGCATGGGTTTTCCTGGGTTGGACAATGGATTTTAACCTTGCCTTGCCATTTTTGGATATCCATGGTGAGATGGGACTCTTCTCAGTTTGATCTTTGGATTGCCGAAATTTTTCGGATCCAGGTGAGGTGGTCTTAAGAAAATTCTGAAAGGCCTAGGAATCCCTTGACCGGTAATGGAAGGAGACATAGTAAATCTTGAGGGTGGAGACGAGAAAATTCCTCAAGGTATTGTAGAATAAATTCAAAGGCATCTAAGTCAGTTTGGTTTTGTAATCTTGGTACCTGTTTAGGTGAGATCGTAGTATGGTGAGGATGTAGGTGGTTTAACCTCTGGATTCCCTTGATTGTTTTGGATTGGTTTATCCCATGAGATTCCACATTCATGCTTGGAATATGGTATGAGGGTGATTGACTAAAATAAATATTTGGTTCAGCCAATCTATGGGCGAGTGGTACGTGGAAGTCCCAAACCAGGTTGAATTTTGCCTATGTTTAATAAGAGTTATGTTTCTCTTACATTTGATGAGGAAATGTACTTGTTATTATGTGGCTTTAATGGTTGTTCTCTCATTATTAATTATCTAGTTATATGTTGGTTATAAGCATGGTTATATGACAGTTCTTAGTCATGGCTCTTTTCATTTTTTTACTTGTAACTTAATGAATAATGAATGCAAGACCTAATTGGTGATATGACAGCTAATGTGAGAAGGAAATGACCCTTCTTGTTAAACCTTAGATAAGTTTTCAATCCTTTATGTTTAGACTTGTATTCATGACCTATAGGTTTCATATTTACCAAGTGTTTGATGGAATGTCATTCCCAGTTGGGGAAGGTCAGACCAAGTCCTTGATCAATTTTTGTGTTAGAGAATTTATCTTGGTGTCATTTGTTGTCTTGGAAAGTTTCATTAAGATCTGGGTAGTGGTTTGGAGACTAGCCCTGAAAAAGTGGCTTAAATCTCGCAATCTCTAACACAGAACTGGCTAAAAAATACTGTCATCTCTCCCTTGCAGGCATTGAGCTACTGGAAGGTTCCAGTCACATGCATGCCTTTTCATGGCAAAAACTAGGGTTTAATTCATTAAATGGCTAGGTTAACTCAGGTTACGCACTTGGAGTGGTGGATTAGCTCCTGGGGGTCTTGTAGAACATGAGGGAGGTTTGTAAGGTCTTGTTTTGTCGACTCCATTTCCTTAAGGTCATATAGGAGGTTGAGTTTTATCATAGTAATCCTCAACTCATGTTTACCCAGGTAAACCGGCAAAAGTGGGTAAATGTGGGAGGAGGTGGTTATAGTAGCCCTCATTGTTGCTTCTTTTATTCTTGGTAGAAGATTCTGCCACCTTGGATGCAATAGACAACAAACGACATAGGGAACATATGGTCTTCTACTATAAGGTTTAGTGTCAGACAAAATTAACAAGAATTAACACTTGCGATGAGCTTGAATTAGTTCATTTAGAGAATGTATTGGTTGGGTTCGATATATCACTAACCGCTCAGAGCAAGCATGCATGTACAACTCAAACCATTTTTTGTCACTCCGCAATGTGTATAATGCTCCACTCAATGCCTCAAAACCGCTCTAAAAAAACAATAGTTTCCTTAGGAGCAAGATTTTGGGTTTCAAATCCATCAATTCAAGTATGAAAACCCATGTAGCAATGCACCAGGAAGCTTGATAATCAAAACCGAAAATATACCTTTACAATAAAAACCCAATTTGGAAATGTAATAAAAAGAACGTGTCCAGGGATTAAAAAGACCCTGTATGAGGATTGGAACACAAGAAAATTACAATGTGACCACTTGGGAGAATTCAGAGACATAAAAGGGCACTTGAGTGACAAAACCATAACGATGAATACAGGGCGAGCATTTGTGCCATAAATACCCCTTGAACATGACTCTAAGATAGCGAGTCGTGACAAGTAATAAATGATTGAAAGTATCAATGTTAATATTGGAGATGAAAGTGTGTGTGTCATCTTTAACATTATTATTTAAAGTCAATCTTCCACGTTATCATCTAGAAATAATCCCCCTTTCAATTTTTCTTATCAACTCATAAAAATTAAGTGCACCGTTATTTAAATTGTGCTGACCATTTCTGCAAATTAAAATCTCGATGCCCAATTTTGAAAAAAGTTTATAAAATATTAATATTAAGTAAAAAGAAAAAATAAAAAAATTAATATTAATAATAAAACGTAAATTTTTATAAATATGTATAAGAATAATTTAATAAGAAATATAAATTTAATATTTTATAATTAACTTAAAATGTCAAAAATTATAATAAATATTATAGTCACAATATTTAAAATAAAATTTACATTTTTAAATTTTCATAAATTTTTAAATTTAAAAATATATATAAATTTAAATTTTTTAACTTAATTTATTTATATAGAAGTGTATATTTCAATAAAAATATAAATGTAAATATATAAAAGAAAACTATGTGAACAAAAAAAATATTTAATCTTTATATATATATATATATATAATTATAAATATTCAATAAATATGAAGTTAAATATATAAAAATATTTCAATCTTTAAATTGTTATAATAAATAAAATATATGTGTTATATTATATATAGAGAGAAGATAATAATTTCAATAAAAATATAAAAACAAATATAAAAAAAAATAGTATATTAAAAAAATATTTATCTTTAATATGTTTCTCATTATTATTTTTGTATGTTGTTATTTTTTTATTTATCCATACACATTAAAATTATATAATTTATATATCTATAGATACATAGAATAAAAGTGTAATATTTAATAAAATATAAAAGTTAAATAGACCAATCTAGATTAATTTTAACTCCAAATCTATCAAGTCCCGAGAGGGATCAAATTTCTTTTCACTCTAAAAGAAGTTTGCATCCTACTTGGTAAATTCAGAGTTAAATGAATCCAAGTCGGTTTTTTCCCCTAGTTATATTACACATTAATACCATGGGTCAGTTTTATTTTTATTATTATTTTATTTATAGGGTTATGTTAATTTTAAATTTATTTATTTGCACAATTAAAATTTACTTACCATATTTTTTTAAGTTAAATTTAAGTTTTATAATTTTTAATATAAATTTTAAACATCACCTTATAACATCTATACCATCCTCTCAACACAATACAATAAACATAATAAATTGAAAAATATGTTAATCTTTTAAATTGGTTTAATATATAAAACAATTATAGTAGAAGTGTATATTATATAATTATAGTTTATATATATAATAAATATATATATATATAATATATATAATATATATATATATATAATTGGAGCCTGAAAAGCTTACTATGGGCTTGAAAACAATTGTAATTCGATTATCTTTGGGCATGGAGTAAAAACAAACTTCCTAATTGGAGCCTGAAAAGCTTACTATGGGCTTGAAAACAATTGTAAGTTGATTATCTTTGGGCATGGAGTAAAAACAAACTTCCTCTTTGAGACTCTCGCCACCCCTATTATTTTATATGGATGTGAGGTTTGAGGTTGCAGTATATATAGAGAATGGTGGAGTAATATTAAGTTGATCCAAAAGAAATTTATATCCTACAACCTAAATAATAAAGTAAATGATCTCTATCTTATCCTCTTGATTGAAGCTATCATTTCCTCCATTGAAGAATGACTATGACTAGGTATTTCATGTATAAGAAGAAACTATAAAACATGGAAGCCAATAGGTATCCTAACATTGCTTCTAACTCTAGCCAAATCCCCCACCTCTAGCTCAAGTAGGGCTGGCATAAGGATGTCGAATCTTGCCTGACCATTGGGGTGTAACAAAGGAGATCATCTTGAAGAATAAGGATAATATTGGTGTAGTATGATCCGTTTCGTCCACAATATTATATTCATCATGTCGACGTTTCGAACCCCAAAAGGGGTCCATCATCAGGACCAAAAATAGTAGATTATGAATGATTGTTCTTTGAGAGAAGAATCCTCCGACCAGCGTATATATAAACCTAATTAATCCTAAATAGTGAAAGCCGACTTAACCTACATATATTAATTTAATTTTTATTATTCTTTTATTTATTTCAGTTTTTAATTTACTTTTGCTTTAATTATTTATTTTAATTTAATTATTCTAAATTATAATTATTTTAGTAAATTAATTATTAATTCTTAATAGATATAACAAAATATTTAATTGGTTTAGTTAATTAATAAATAAATTTAATTGATTAATTAATTAATCAATTAATATATAATTAATTAATTAATTATAGGTTAATTTTTGTTTGATGATTTTAGATTTCCTTTTTTCTTTTCTCTTTTTATGTTAATTTAATTTTAATTAATTAAACTTTAAGTATCTAATTGATAAATAAGTGACCTATTTAATTATTTAATTAATTTAATTGAATTTATAATTTTATAAATTTTCCAAAGTTAATTTATTAAAAACTAATGTTGTTGAATATATATATATGTATATAAAAGTACAAGTAACAAATGAATATTTTTTATTATATAATTTTACCAAATTTAAATATTTTCGTAGAATAATAATAATTAAAAATTTAACAAGATTATTTTTTGTTTGACTTAGGTCATTGGTCAAAATTAGTCATTGGCAATATAGCCGTTGGAGTCTCTACACATACTATTTAACAAGCTAAGCTGGATTGGATCTTCATCTTGTCCTGACGATGAACCACACTGGTTGGTTCGAAACGCGTCGACAGATTATTCTCTATGTGATTTTGCCGAAAACTCTCTAAACAATGTTATGGATCACAGAAGTCTAAATTCCTTAATAATGTTACTGTAATCTATAGTCATTAGATAAATTTTTATTTTGTTATATTGGTTTTTATTAATTAATTTTAATTTATTTATTTATTTTATTTTATTTTTATTTTAGGGAGAAACCAGTGATACTAAGCTACAAAAGATTTGGAGGGATTTATTTGTCTAATGAGGGGAAACCAATTTCCACTAATCTCGCTCCCATTGTCCCTGTTGAGGTTCTGAGGAAATTTCATGATTTCGATGGCCTCTCTGATTTTCCTCTTTTGATAATGATCCTCTCTTGCAATGACTTTGGCGTCTTCTAAACATACATGATGTTTGGTTTTGGATGAGTGTTCAGCAAGTGCTGATGTACAGGATCTCTCATTCTTAATATCAGCTCCATGCTTTTTAAGTCTTGTTTTCAGAGATCGTCCTGTTTCCCCGATATAACTCTTGCCACATGAGCAATCAATCTTGTACACACCCTTGAGTTGTTGATGATCTAAGATATCCTTCACTGATCTCATCATTTGCCTAATTGTTCTACATGTTGTAAACAGAGTGTTTATGTCCTTCTTTTTAAAAAAATTTGCAATCTTATCCGTAATCCCCTAAATGAATGGGAGGTAAAATTTCCCACAATTTTCTTTTCTTTTTTCCCTAGGATCCCTATAAAGGACCTTATCCTGAGCTCTTTTTATAGCTTTCTTAATACTAAACTCCTTGTATCCTATGTTTTTGAAAACAGAGGTTAAGTGTTTGATTTCTTCATTTAGGTGATCAGGGTCAGAAATTCTGAGAGCCCTAATAGCCAGAGTGTTTAAGACACCAAATTTTTGAGATGGATGATGGTATGAGTCAGCATGTAGATAGCTATCTGTATGTGTTTTCTCCCTATAGACCTGGTGTCCCAAATTACCATCCTCTTTTCCACTGATCAAGACATCTAGAAAGGGGATTTTTCTGTTTTCTTCAAGCTCCATAGCAAACTTGATTTCGGAAGAAATAGAGTTAATATGATTGAAAAACTTCTCCAGCTCAACCTTGCCATGAGTCCATTTTAATTTGGTGTCATCAACAAATCTTTTCCACCAAGTTGGTTTCAAAGGGTATGAGTCAAGGGCTTTTCTTTCAAAGTATTCCATGTATAAGTTGGTGACAATAGGTGAGAGCAGGGATCCCATGGTGACTCCTGATATTTGTTCATAATAGTGGTCTTGAAAACTGAAAAAAGTGGACTGTAAACAAATTTCTGCAAGTTTCATTTTTTCGGGATCTGTGGCTATCTTTATAACATGAATAGATTCATCTAGAGGGATCTTTGTAAACAAAGAAACCACGTCAAAACTAACCAGAATATCATCCTTATCCACCCTTTCATTCTTAATAAGTTTTACAAAATCATTTGTCTTTTATAAAAGAGTCTGTGTTACCAACTAGAGGTTTCAGAATCTTAGCCACATACTTAGCTAATTAATAAGTAGGAGAACCAATGGTGTTGACTATAGGTCTAAGAGGGACCCCCTCCTTATGGATTTTTGGTAATCCATAAATTCAAGGTATAACCTCACAGGATCGAATCAGCTTCTTTTTCATTTTATCTTCAAGGTTTGTTCCCATGATGGCATTCTTGACTTGTTTTATAACCCTAGGAATGGGGTTGGAGTTAATTTTCCTATAACTCCCGCAATTTAAATGTTCATTCATCTTATGAATGTAATCTTCCTTATCTAACACAATAGTTGCCCCTCCTTTATCAGCCTTAAGTACAACTATCTTTTCTTTATTACGAAGTGATTTAAGAGCATCTCATCCTTCTTTATTTGAATTACTCTTTGGCTGCTTAGATTTCAACATAACAAGGGAACACTCCTGTCTTACTATCTCTTTTTCATCCAATGAAAGGCCTTGAGTCCCATTCTCAATGTTACAGATGATGCTTTCAAATGGAATGTTCTTGGGGGAGACTGCGAATCCCAAGCCTTTGATGAGTGTTTTAATTTCTTCAGGAGTGAGCATTAAGGATGAGAGATTAACGACTCTCTTATCAGGTAATAGTTTTGATTTAGGGACATTGGGATTACTGGAAACACTAAGAGCAGATCTATCATTACCGCAGTTTTTAGGTTTTGCCCTAAATTGATTATCTACGCATGCCCTATCAGCGCTGTCAATCTAAATGTTATTGTGATTATTTTTTCTGGTATCACTAACTAGGGGATTAAATCTACATCCTATATTAATTTCTGGAACGTGTTTCTCATCTTCTATGTTTTTTCTATCCCTTCCTCATTGTCAAGGTACGCTATAGTATTCACCCCATCCATGCTTGTTATGGCATCAGCGCTATTGTTGTTCACAGTTTCAACGTCAATCATGCCGCCGAGAGTGCCAACGCAGGATTCAACAAAATTTACATTACAATCAGTGTAGGACTCAACGCAAGAACCAGATGTTACCATGTTCACCGGATTTGCCACTACATCACCATTCCATGATGTTGCAGGTTGTTTTTTTAGCAGCGCTGTCATCCGCCGCAGCATTTTTTGTTACTGGTTTTTCCCCTCTTATCACCAATCCTTTCATCGTAATTACCTATGTCGTGATTGCTGGAAACCATGCTTGAGGCATTGATAAATGTGTTTTCAATTGTGCCCATGTTGTCGCTGTCCACCATGTTGTCTGCACCGCTTTCATTCGAAGAAGAAATTGTTGTTGGGCTACCTCTCTTCGAAGCTGGACATGCTTCATTTCTTGGTTGCCAACATGCATTTCAATGTTTCATTCCATGTTGTTTACTATTTCCAAAGTTGCCAGGATCACCTTAAGCCTTAATTACTGAAGCAGAAATTGCTACACCTTTTCCTATTTTGTAGAGCTCCCTGGAATGTCTTTCATGGGCAATCCTACCCTCTGTCTGAGCCTTCAAGGCAGCCTTCGCATCAATTATTCTCCACAGATCGAAGTTCATTTTCCTGGTTAATTTTAAATGAGTGGAAAGGGCAGAGCGACTGAGCCTATCTAAGGCAGCCCTGGTTTTCTTGATTTCATTGCGAATGAGGGCAAGACTTAATTTTAAAAATGAATTACTGTTATATTGATTTAAGAGTCTATGTTTTACTTGAGCGAACGGGGGAATGATTTTATTGTTTCTACACTATTTCAGAAATTGCAGGTCGGCAACTCTTCTTTCAATTTTTATCCTTGAGATTTCGAGAAGACAGATCTCATTCCATGTATCCCCTCCGTACAGAGAAGTAATGTTAGACTTTAAGCTTCTATAGTTATTTTTTGGTGTAGTATGATCCGGATTATCCACAATATTATATTCATCATGTCGATGTTTCGAACCGCAAAGGGGGTCCATCATCAGGACCAAAAATGGTAGATTATAAATGATTGTTCTTTGAGAGAAGAATCCTCTGACCAGCGTATATATAAACCTAATTAATCCTAAATAGTGAAAGTTGACTTAACTTACATATATTTATTTAATTTTTATTATTATTTTATTTATTTCAGTTTTTAATTAAAAGTATTATTACTTCCACATTTAAGGATAAATTGTGGGACCATAAAGAGTTAGAAGGAAAAAGGAATCTAAGGTATTATAAGGAGGTGACCAACCTCAATCTCAAAAACTAGAATTATCTCTCTCTTGACCAATGCTAAGAAGAAAATGAGCATTTCCAAGATAAGAACCAATTCTCATGAGCATCAAAGTGAAACTAGGTGTTGGTTTATTCCAAAAACACCTTGGAATTAAAGATTTTATCACCTTTGCAACTCTAAGAGGGTTGAAGATGAAAATTGCTCTCTTGGATTGCCAAGCTCTTACTCACATCTGTTCTAATTTTCATAATCTTTGCAACAATATCAACCTTCTTGACTTGTTAAGTTAACAAACCTACAGGGATCTAGGAACACTTCTATCCATTTTTTTTATTGTAAAAATAAAATGTTAAAGAATCTCAATTAACCTCTTACTTTCTTAAGGTCCAATAGACCATATTAATATATTCTTAATAGTCTTAATCATCATCCTTCATCATCATCATAAAAAAAAATATTTTTAACTTTAAAATTTTGTTGTTATTTATTATTTTTAAAATATATATAATAGAAATACAACACTTTTTAACATATATATAATAAAATAATACAAAATTTTATTTTAAAAAAATTAACTATATAATTATTTTTCCAATTTTAAAACCATTTAAATTTGGACCTGAATATAAACCAGATGAGTTAACATATAAGTTCCACTCTACACATCGAGCCCATATATGAATGATAAATAATAAATTTAATTAAATAAATATTTATAACAATGATCATAAAATAATATGAATTTTTTCCCGTATAAATTATTAGTAATAAAAAAATACAATAAAAATGAAACAAATTTCCGTAAAGACATCGTACCAAGCTTTTTTAAAATTTTAAAGGTTGATATATTTCTCAAAACATTTAAATCACAATAATCCCATGGCTTGGACCAAACCATTGTATTTAACCACCAGTCCCTTAAAAAATTAAAAATAAATAAACTCTAATTTTTTTTGAAAAAATATTTTATTAAATGAAAGAGGAGAAATAGAAAAATCAAAGGGAGAAGAGGAAACTGATGGGAAAAGGAAAAATAAGCGGGTTCACTCTGAATCTTTTAAATCTAAGATAATGTTACAAATCTCTCCCCTCCTCTCAGAAGAGTGGGAAATCTCATTGGGATTGGTGAACTCGTGAGATAGAAGTAAATATTCTTTTGGGCATCGTGAATCAATGTTGAAATTATCTTTTCTGAAAAGAGGGATTATAATTAACCAACAATAATTATGTTATATTTGTGTATTTTTATGTATAATTAATTTGTAAGAATCTATCTTTGTACCTAGGAATTAAGCACAAAAAGCTATTGTAGAAAAATTTACTTTCTTTCTTACCGCAATTTCAGGGAAGAGTAAAAATATACAAGATCTTCAACAACACTCTCAAGCTCACTATTACTTACACTACACCTTTTTACAATAAAAATTTTCTCAATTTCAATTAAATATAAATATTTATTACTTAATAATGTATTTACAAGTATATATTACTTAATACAAAATCATAATCCAAGTAATTTGAAACAATGTAGCTTACTACAATGTAGCTTACTTTGTAGTATATATGATTGTTGAAAACTTTACATTATAGGAGAACATGATTTACTACAAAATTATTATCAAAAAGATTTGAAAGTATGTAAGGTACACGATCATTCAAAAGGTTTATACTATACGAGAATATGATAGTATTAATAACTAGTGTCCCCCTAAGGCAAGAGAAAGGGAACATTAAAGTGAATTGAGGTGGATATGTTGTTTTAAGATTGTGGGATTTTGTTTACAGATGGAAAAGAATATGGAAAATAATACTTTACCAGAAGGTGGAAAAGAATACTTTACCAGGTTAATCTTCATCCCACACCCTGTGAATATTTTCAATGATCATGTTGCTCCAAATCCAAATCACCCAATTGCATGCCCACTTGCAATAATCACAACTATATCATTGTGACTTTCCAAAGATAATAGAAAAGGAAGAAGAGGTAATGATTAAGAGGGTGGAAAGACAATGATTTGGAAAATCCATCGAATATTGTTTGGAAAATTAAGACAATATGAAATCAAGGGGGTGCCAAGTCAGATGGATAAGTGGAGTGCATTGAAAGGTGGAACATAGACCAATTAAAAGATGACACATGAAGGTTTGCAAGATAAAATATAAACCAAAAATCAAATGACACATGTTGGTGTTCAAGTGGATCTAGACAAATGATGAAATTTATCAACCACAATTGTTGTTTCTAATGGACATTTCAAGAATAATTCAACAGTGACATATAAAGAGAATCTTCTAAGGATTAATGGAATTGAAGGAAATTGAGGGTTATTGCTATGTATCATGGAATTTTCGTGGGAAAGCAATTCAATTTAATTAGAGGTTAGAATCCATTGACTCAAATGATATCCACAATTCAAAGGGCATGAGAGGGTCTTCACCTCAACAATTTGCAATAATGATAACTCATTGGCTCTTAATCAAAATAAATGGTTTTTTTATTTATTTGATATTTGTAATGCTAAAAATTATAATACGATAATGTTCAATAATAAGTTATTGTTAGTATTGTAAAATATTATCTTCTTTATTGTATACCATTCTTTAGTATACTCCTGTAAAATAGTACACCAATGTGACAAGATATGTGATATAGTACATTAGTGTGACAAAAATATGTTTAAAATCTAGTTTTAAGTGTACAAAGAATTAGCATAAAATTCCAATTCCTACCAAGATGAAGATGAAATTGATCCAAAATCCAATATCCACTTCAACTAAGAAAGTAGGACAAAACAAGGAACAAAGGGAATATTGCATTGAGGCCCACTGGAATTATTAAGACCATTCTTGTAGATGTAGGCAGTGGGTAGCTAGGGACATGAGGATCAAGGTAATGCCAATGGAATAATCAAAATCAATGAGAATATCAAAAGTGTTGGACAATTCTAACCCGTTTTTGACAACCCACATGCATTGAATTAAAAAATCATTCTTCCAACTAAATTGTTGGATATCCTTACAATATTTAGGGATTCGAGGGCAACATCGCACAAGTTCTTGTGATTCTCAACATTGAGACACTTAATCCTCTTATAAACCCTAGATATAGAAACAATTATAGAATCCAATAAAATTGTGTATCAAAGACAAGGCAACCTATTCAAGTAGAGTATAATTTTCCACAAAACCTACAAACCCTAAATTTGTAATGCACTCCTCAGGTTGTTTAGGGTTCCTTAATGTTTCATAACCAAAAGTTAGGCTAGATTCAAGTGTTTATCAAGATTGAGATGGGAACAGAGTGAAATGAGGAGTGCATGTTACTTGGTTGGGAGCTTATGGATAACACATGAGAGCATGCTACTCAAATTTTCCTATGCCATTAATGTTGAACGCAGATGCCACTACTTTGTTGACTGCGTTAAAATGTTGAAAAACATTCTTTATTGTCTCTAATGGTAATTCCATGTTGTTCCCCATTTTATTTTTCCAAAGAACAAATTTAAAAAAAAAAAACATTCATTAGCTTTTTCCATGAACTATCATAGCTTGCATCCACTCATTTTTTCAATGCATGGTATATTATATTCATAGTTGTTTCCTTTGTAAGATGGGAGAGGAGGAGCACTTCTCTTCAATACTGGTAGAGGAAATGTTAGAGACAGTGGTGATGAGGTGCACATGGAAATCTTGAAGCTAAAGATACACCTTATTACCTTTACTAAAAAATGGAAATGTGGTAGGCATTAATGTCACTAAAAAGGAGACATTTAAATTTTATTTTATTATTTTTAATCCTTGTTATTATTATTTAAAGTTTTTTTTATAAAATTGAAAATTTCTTTAATTTAAAGCTTATCATTAAATTTTAAAAATGAGAAAGGAATGAGGTATGATCTTTGAGGATTTTTCTATTAAAATCCATCAAATGTTCTACTATTTTAATAAATTATTAATAAACAAACCTTGGGGTCAAAGCATGGAGTTGGATTACACATTATGGCGAAATGAGGGTGTGTTTTGTTGAAAAACAAATGCTCGATTGAGCTATTGAGGTGCTTAAAAATAGCTCGATTGAGCATTTAAATAAACCCTCGATTGAGTCATTTTGTAACCTGAGTTAATGGCTCAATTGAGAGTTATGGCTCGATCGAGCTATATTTTTAATACCATTAACAAAAGTTTGTAGTGGCGTTGGCGGGTTAGACTTTCTAATGGCTCGATCGAGTTGTTGATTAACTGTGAATGCCACTTGATCAAGGGTTACTTTTAACACTCGATCAATCGATTTGAATTTTGAAGTTTAAGCGCTCAATCGAACCCTTGAAGTACTAAAAAATACAGTTTCAACACCTCTTCTACATATTTCCCTACAACCCCATTTTGTACCCTATCAAATTTAAGGCAGACCTTGTCCTTAAGTGGCAAAGTTGATCATGTTGGATTCATGAAAGAATCGTCTATCCAATGGCATATGAATTTGACACTTTCGAATTCATATGATATTTTTCATCTATTTCTTTTTTAAACGTAACACTTAAAATTTTTTTAGACAATGTCAAAAGGGCTGAATAAAAGATCAATAATATAAAATATACACAATGAAAAAAATTCAAAAAATACCACTATCTTCGTTTATGAGTCATCTTCAAAAGGGTACTCTTGGTTTTTCAATTTATTTGAAGAGTTGAAAAAAATCTTAAGTGAATACATGTGTCCAAAATGCAATTGAAATATTACTTCACCAATTTCAAAAAATAATAAAAAATATAATTTTGCATAAAAAATAAATTTTTAATAGAAAAAACTTAGTTCTCTCTGTTAGATCATGTTCATATATAATATATATATATATATATATAATATATATATATATAATATTTATATATATATATATGACTAAGTTATGCTACGTCATTTTAGACTTCCTTGTGTGAGAGAAGAGCCTAAACCATATATATTTTAGACTAAGTTATGCTACGTCATTTTAGACTTCTTTGTGTGAAGGAAGAGTCTAAACCATATTTTAAACTTTAGCCTTTCAACTTTTGAGAGCGTAGCAAGCACAAATAAATGTGGGAAATGCAACTTGGTTTCTTTATAAAGTAAGCTTTGAGAAATCTAAATGGCTTAAATAGTATTATCCCATGCTTTTAAATTAAAATGTATTATAAATGAAGGGAAATTTATTTGGGGGAAATTTTATTTTGAAATTAAAAATGAGTTTCAAAAAGAAAAAAATGTACTAATAAAATTAACTTTATAAGAACTAATAAAATTCAAGATAATGATAATGTAGATAATGATAATGTCATGCTTGAATAAGTATTTTGGAGAGAAACCCCATATATATATATATATATAATATATATATTATATATATAATATATATATATATATAAATAATATATAATAATTGTATTTTTCAACTTAATTTCTTTATAAAGTAAGCTTTAAGAAATCTAAATGGCTTAAACAGTATTATCTCATGCTTTTAAATTAAAATATATTATAAATTAAGGGAAATTTATATTGCATTAAGAGAATTTTAAAGTTAAAAATGAGTTTCAAAAGAAAAAATGTACTTATAGAATTAACTTTAATTAATAGAATTCAAGATAATGATGATGTTTTAAATAAATATTTTAGAAGGGAAAAAAATATATGGTTGTATTTTTTATTTATCTCTTTATAATTTTTCTCAAATGTCATAGTTTTACTCAAATGTCAGAAAGCCCAATAGTTAAAAATCACATCATTATTTCCAGAATAGATCAATACAAAGTTGTGCTTCACCATTTACATGTTGCAATGCTTTTAACATCGTTATTTCCAGAATAGATCAATACAAAGTTGTGCTTCACCATTTACATGTTGCAGTGCTTTTCTTCTCTGCACACGGCCCGAACCCATGCAGCCTTTTCCGGAATAGATCAATACAAAGTTGTGCTTCACCATTACATGTTGCAATGCTTTTCTTCTCTGCACGCGGCCCGAACCCATGCAACCTTTTCCGGAATAGATCAATACGAAGTTGTGCTTCACATTACATGTTGCAATGCTTTTCTTCTCTGCATACAGCCCGATTCCATGCAACCTAAACATGCTCTGATTCACTGGAAAGTCTAGAAATCCACTGATTTCCACTCATGGCGAAACGATTTACAGTTGCCAATTGTGATGCATAAGCTGGATGAATTTACAATCATCCTTAATAACCACCAACTATCAATTAGTAAGTCTGCTCCATGAATAAATGGTCAAATGTTGAAATAGCTTAGCTTTACCTTTGGCATATGCACAAGGAATTCCAAGAGTATCCCCGCGAGAATTTTATGTCCCTGAATAGACTCATGATCTGTCCAAATAAAGCATACAGTGTGATCCTAATGTTGCTCATATAAATCATAAATTCTCAAAATAGGTTCAAAAACCTCATAAAAATCACATTAACATCCCCATGATATGACCTCCAAAGACAAGGATAACTTTTGCAAAAAGAGAAATCATAACAACTTTCCCAACATATCCTAAGGCATTCAGCTTGTACCAAAGGAAATTAGCCTGTCAAAAATGCGCCATTAAATAACATCAAGAAATTTTGACCACAAGCATATATAACAGAGGACAAGGACCAATTTGGAATAGATTTATAGCTACTGTGAGTCTAAGATGCATTCTGAAATAGTTGGCCCTTCCTTCAATTCTAAAACAGACGAGCTTCGAACAATTGGAGTCTACTTTAGAAAGACATCAATTTCAGAGTTGAGTTCTCTGTAAACATGATAGAAAAAAAATAGAGTTAAAAACAGAAATCAACCTTTCAAGTCATCAAATATCAGAACTAAATAGCAGATTTCCATTCTAAATTCACCCTTCGTGCAATTTATTACCACCAATTCAGCCACTAGAGATCAATTTCAGAGTTGACCTCTCTGTGTGGGAATTAAATACCATATTTCCATTCTAAATTCACCCTTCGTCCAATTTATTACCACCAATTCAGCCACCAGAAATCAATTTCAAAGTTGACTTCTCTTTGTGGTTGAAAAAGAAAAGAAATGGAGTTAAAAACAGATATCGACCTTTTAACTGATCAAACATCAACGCTCTGATCTCTTATAACCCCAATTGAGACCACAGAGCACATATTGTGCAAAACGATTCACTTGCACAAGTACCAAGACTACTGGTTAGCATAATGACAATTTTATAATGAGGAATAAACACTTAAAAAAATCGAAAACTTTAATGCCCAAGAGCTCGTACTTCCGGCCATTTATACTTGCTCACACTCTCTCATTGTTTCTCTGTCCTATTTTGGCACTTCCAAAACTCTACTCTCTCTATTTTGATGGTGTAAGACTGAAGGGAATTGAGTGGTGAGTTTGGGGACCAAACCAAAGTATTTGTAGCCAAACTTCCATCAAGCGATCAGTGACTACGTGTCAAGTGTTCCACATCTTCAGTTGATCATGGGGAATGTTCCAACTGCCCTATGAACATGGTAGAGAACTTAAGGGAAGTTATGGACCACTTCAAGAGCTCCCAACAAGAAAAGGAATCCCGCGAGACGATTTCCATGAGAACTGGTCGTGGCCTGTTCATGGCCATGACCAGATACAAGGAGTTAACATTCTCCCACTTGGTCCATACTTCTAATCTAACGTCTCATCTTAAAACCCATCGATAATCTGTATTAAGTAATAAATACATGAATCATGGCGATAAGTCCTCTAATGATGAGTATTATCTTCGATGTATTACTATGTATTTATTTCTATTATAATTTATGTGGCAACAATTTCTTAATGAATAAACCCTATGTTTATTCTTGGTCCTACACAGATGAATTTTCTCAAATCAAATTAAAGTGCACATAAATATGAGAAAAACATCACAATAATTAAGAATTTCATTAAAATCACATTGTCCATACAATGAGAAACTACATAATGGAACCAAGTCCCATATTCACTACATGATCCTTGAATTTCAATGGTTGCATGCCCTTAGTCAAAGGATCAACGATCATCAACTCAGTGCTGACGTGCTCAATGACCACTTTCTTTTCTTTAACACGTTCCCTTATAGCTAAATACTTAATGTTCATGTGTTTACTTCGACTCCCACTTTTGTTGTTTTTAGCCATTAAAACAGAAGCGGAATAGTCGCAATACATTCTCAATGGCTTAGAGATAGAATCCATAATTCTAAGCCCATAAATGAAACTCTTAAGCCATACACCATGTAAAGTGGCCTCAAAACAGGAGACGAACTTGGCTTCCATAGTGGAAGTGGCAGTCAAGGTCTGCTTGGCACTCCTCCATGATACAACTCCACCGGGCATCATAAAGATGTATCCTGATGTTGATTTGTGTGAATCATCACATCCAGCAAAGTCAGAATCTGAGTAGCCAATTACTTCCAAGTCAGCACATCCAGCAAAGTCAGAATCTGAGTAGCCAATTACTTCCAAGTTGTCCGTTCGTCTATACATAAGCATGTAGTCTTTGGTTCCTTGAAGGTACCTCATTACTTTCTTTGCAGCTCTCCAGTGGTCTAAACCTGGATCACTTTGATATCGTCCCAACATTCCCACAACAAATGCAATGTCAAGTCTTGTGCAAACCTGAGCATACATTAGGCTTCTAACAGCAGAAGCATATGGAATGTTCTTCATTTGTTCCCTTTCAAAGTCGTTCTTCAGGCATTGGTTCAAATTGAACCTATCACCCTTCCCAATGGGAGCTACACTTGGTGAACAATCCTTCATCCGAAATCTCTCTAAAACTTTATTAATATAGGTTTCCTGAGACAGACCCAAAATGCCTCGAAATCTGTCTCTATGGATCTTAATGCCAATGACATAAGATGCCTCACCCATATCCTTCAAATCGAAATTTTTAGAGAGGAATTGTTTCACCTTATGCAACAAACCTTATCATTGGTTGCTAGCAAAATGTCATCCACATATAAAACAAGAAAACAAATTTTACTCCCACTGACTTTCTGGTATATACATTGATCCATAACGTTTTCTACAAAACCGAATGAAGAAATTACATTATAATTTCAAATACCATTGGCGGGATGTTTGTTTTAAACCGTATAAGGATTTCTTGAGCTTGTAAACCAATTGTTCACCATCACTAGAGGGGAATCCTTCAGGTTGTTTCATGTAAACCTCCTCCTCCAGATCTCCATTGAGAAATGTCGTTGTCACATCCATTTGTTGCAACTCCAAGTCAAAATGGGCTACTAATGCCAAAATAACGTGCAAGGAATCTTTCTTAGATATAGGAGAGAAAGTCTCCGTGTAATCGATTCCTTCTTTTTGAGTGAATCCCTTAGCAACGAGTCTTTCCTTGTATCTCTCAATGTTGCCCAATGAGTCTTTCTTTGTCTTAAGGACCCATTTTCATCCAATGGCTTTTGCACCATTAGACAACTTAACAAGATCCCAAACTTCGTTACTCTTTATAGAATTCATCTCTTCCTTCATGGCATCGTACCATAATTCTAATTCTTTGCAGCTCATGGCTTGTGAAAAGGACTCGGGATCATTTTCGGCTCCAATGTTGTAGTCAGATTTTTGCAGATACACAACATAATCATCAGGAATTGTTGATCTCTTTGGTCTAATAGATCTTCTTAATGTTGTACCATCATCTTCCTGAGAAGTATGTGGTTCAACTCGTTGTTCAAAAGTTCTTGGCAACTCTTAAGCTACCTGATCTACTGGAATGTCGTCAGCAGCTTATGGAACTTCAACGATTGGTTGCTCAACATCAGTTTGTACTTGAGGGGTGCTATGAACAATAACCAATTTATCACTTGAGGTGGAAGGTTGAGATTCTGAATGATCCTTCTCGGAAACTACGTTCCTGGTTTGATCGCTCCCACTGATCAAGTCATTTCCAAGAAACTTTGCATTTCTTGATTCCACAATCCTAGTGCTGTGAGATGGACAATAAAATCTATAACCTTTAGACCTTTCAGCGTATCCAATGAAATACCCACTAATGGTCCTTGGGTCCAGCTTCTTCTCTTGTGGATTATAAATTCTCACTTCAAACGGGCATCCCCAAACGCGCATATGTCACAAACTCTGTTTCCAACCTTTCCATAATTCAAATGGCGTTTTAGGAACAACTTTGGTTGGAACTCGGTTTAATATATACATTGTCGTCTTAAGTGCTTAAGTCCACAAGGATTTAGGAAGATTGGAGCTGCTAAGCATACTCCGCACCATGTCCAATAATGTTCGGTTTCTTCTTTCTACCACACCATTCTGGTCGGGTGAACCAGGGATGGTGTATTAGGAAACAATCCCATGCTCTTGAAGAAATTTTGCGAATGGCCCAGGTGCTCGTCCATCCTCTGTATATCTACCATAATATTCTCCACCTCTATCTAATCTCACGATCTTAATTTTCTTGCCGCATTGTTTCTCTACTTCAGCTTTAAAGATCTTAAAGGCATCTAATGCTTCGTTCTTTTTATGAAGCATGTAGAGATACATAGATCGTGAATAATCATCTATAAAAGAGATGAAGTATCTCTGACCATGTGAGTCCATGTCTAGACTACATATATTAGTCTGTATGATCTCTAATATGTCTGAACTCCTATTGGCACCTTTCTTTGACTTGTTGGTCTGCTTTCCCTTTATGCAGTCCACACAGGTCTCAAAATCAGTAAAATCCAGAGTACTAAGTACCCCTTCATTTACTAATCTTTTAATTATTTCTATGGAGATATGACCTAATCTTCGGTGCCATAATTTAGAGGAATCCTCATTAATAACACATCTTTTAGTGCCAGTGTGAACATGCATTGAATCATAAGTGACATTGTTTTGTAAATTAATGCAGTAAAGACCATCAGACAAAGTACCATTCCCAACACATTCAGATTTATAAAATAAACTAAAAAATGTTTCTGAAAAGTTAAAGGAATATCCAAAAAGTACAAGCCTTGAAAATGAAATCAAGTTTCTAGAAAAACCTGGAACATAAAAGGTCTTTTCTAATTCTAAAACAAAGCCACTACTTAAAGTTAAATAGCATGTTCCTATAGCTTCCACATGTGAGCCCATCTTGTTTCATGATAAGATGCTTTGCTCACTTCCCACTGGCTTCCTTAGGTTTTGCAAACCCTACAAGGAATTCTAAATGTGGATTGTTGATCTAGAATCAATCCACTAGGTGTTAAAATTGGCATTAACCATATTAGATTCATAACAAACAAACGAGGTTGGATTACCTTTGTCCACAAGCCATTTCTGAAATTTGGTGCATTCCTTCTTCACGTGTCCCTTCTTTTTACAGAAAAAACACTTGGAATCCTTCTTGATATCAGCTTGGGGAGGTACTTTACCTTTCCCTTTTTGATTGGCTTGAGATTTGCCATTTCCACACGTTGCCAGCATTGCACTTTCTCCCAGTTCCATCACCAGTCTCCCTTCCTCTTGAACACACATGGCCATGAGTTCATTAATTGACCATTTATCCTTATGTGTGTTGTATGAGATTTTGAAGGGTCTGTATTGGTGCGGAAGGGTGTTCAGGATGTAGTGCACTAGGAAGGACTCTGATATTTCAACTTTGAGTTTCTTCAATTGAGCCACAGTGTCCCTCATTTGCATGATGTGCTCGCGCTCACCTTTCACACTGGTGAGCCTTAGGGATGAGAATTTTATGATTAGGGTGCTTGCCAGTGCCTTGTCTGAAGTGACGAATTGATCATCAATGGCTTTCAGCAAGTCTCGAACCTTTTCATGCTAATCAACGGAACTACGAATACCAGCAGAAATTTTAGTCTGAATGAACATCATGCTTAGGCGATTAGATCACTCCCATCATTCATAATCCGTGATGTCCGTTGCAGTGATGGTATCAGTGAGTGTCGGTGGTTCATCTTTCCTAATAGCATAGTCTATGTCCATCCACCCTAAATGAAGGAGAACTCTCTCATTCCAGACTTTATAGTTATCTCCCTTAAGTTCAGAAATATCACAATGAATATCAGAGAAATTTGCAGGTTGTACAACTGCATAAAATTAAAGATTACATGCTTATGTTAAAATTGAGGCCTAAATAAAAGTTCATGCCTTACCAATGTAAATCATGCTTAAAATTGAATCTAATGACATAAAAATTGTCTGTGGGCTAAATTTTTAATTCAAGCAGATTCAATTATTCTTTATGATAGAATTTATCAAATTATTCACTTAATTCATAATTCTAAAGAGTATATTATGATTATAATTTGATATAAATTCTATCTTAGATTAAACTTTATGATAAAACTATTAATTCATAATCCCTGTGGGTAAGTTATGAATAATTTGATATTTTATCCTAATTA
>APFE030683165.1:0-33219 GCA_000404065.3 Pinus taeda | reverse complement strand
TTATATTAAGTATAATTAATTACAATTAATGTCTAAATATTCTTTATGTGATCCTAATCAATCATAATATATAATATTATTTAATTAGAGATGTTGTGGCTATTCTCTAATCAATTAAAAATTATGTGGATCACTAGACATTATTTCTTTTATGCATAAAAATTAACTTGATATGAGAATAATTATAAATTGCATAAATAAAACTATAATATTCATGCATAACATTCAACGATGGGTCTCGTATACTCATCCAAAATAGCATGTATTAATTAGAGCAGAAATAATCAATTCATGCAAATTAAATATGAGCATAGTTAATAAATTTGTACAACAATTATCCAAATTGCATATAATTAAACCATAAATATTATAAGCATAAAAATTGAGCAAAAATTAGACATATTTCCAAATAAATGTCTTAATTCAGAAAATTCTCAAAAATATGTCATTGAGCCAAACCGATGGCTCAATGGCTCAATGTGTGCCTTCATAACCAGATCTAGGGCGCTGGTTTGAGTCCCTACAAAATACCTCTTCAATTTTTATGTAAAGAAAGAAAGAGGATTGGGCCATGATGTAAGGAAAGAAAGAGGGTTGGGCCATCTAAGCCGCACACATAAAACCTCCAAAAACAATTTCTACATGATTTTTAATTCAAAACTTAATGAAACAGAGCATAATAACACGGAGACAAACAGAGACAAAACTTCGTTCATAAACACCAAGGCAGACCAAATAGAGCATGTCTATAAACACCAAGGCAGAGATAAAACAGGGTCTGATACCAAATGTTAGCATAATAATGATTCTATAATGTGGAATAAACACTTAAAAGAATCGAAAACTTTAATGCCCAAGAAATCGTACCTCTGGCCATTGATACTTTCTCACACTCTCTCACAGTTTCTCTGTCCTGTTTTGGCACTTCCAAAACTCTACTCACTCTGTTTTGATGGTGTAAGACTGAAGGAAATTGAGTGGTGAGTTTGGGGACAAAACCGACGTATTTATAGCCAAGCTTCCATCAAGCAATTGGTGGCTACGTGTCAAGTGTTCCATAGCTTCAGTTGATCATGGGGAATGTTCCAACTGCCCTATGAATGTGGTAGAGAACTTAAGGGAAGTTATGGACCACTTCAAGAGCTCCCAACAAGAAAACGAATCCCGCAAGATGGTTTCCATGAGAACTGGTCATGGCCTGTTCATGGCCACGACCAGATATAGGGAGCTAACACTACCATCATGTGCGCCCATTCATGAGGCCTGTGACTTCCATCTTTGCAGTAGAACTTTATAAGCTTGACAATGTCCTATGGTTTCCATCTAATGAGAAGTGAAAGACTATAACAACATTGTGGGTGTTCGTAGAGGCACATCAGGGTAAAGAGAGCATTTAGAATTTGATTATTGACCTCAAACCAGGCATCCCTTTGACTTTCTCTAGGCAGAGCCCTATTTAGAAGGCCAACCAAAACCAAAAAAAGAATAGCTCCAGATATTGCTACGGCAATGCCCCATATCAACAGTGCCAAATTCTTCGGATTTCGTAGCCAATATTTCCCTGAGTCTTTCAAAACCAACCACCTGATTTCCCCAACAAAAGGCACTTTAACGCCATCCTTGAGACCATGGAGAGGCTCCACTAGTGTTCTTTCATTGGCAATTATTTGAAATGTTGCAGAAGGCGAATCACAAAGAATCGGACAGCCTAGTCTTTTGGGAGGCTTAATGAAGTATTTAAAAGTGACCTCTCATGGTTCTTCGGTGCTTGTGATTTATTCTCTACGCCTCCTAACTATCTACTGCTTTCTAAGAGTCCTCTTTGAGAAGATGTACCAGAAAATGACCCAATTGTCTGTTTGTTTAAACTGGGGGATATTTCGGAGAATAATTTGTTATCATCAGTCTGGATCTCATCACTTCCTCCATTTTGAGCAGTCTTCATCATCAACTTATTCAAAGAAGCTTGCCAGGACTGTAATTTTTCTGTTCAATACAAAGCTTATGCTCTTACAGAATTTCCTATGTCGGTATTTAGGAACCCAACAAGGGAATATCAAAGAGACATACCTGTTGGAGTCACAATTGCCGTTACACCAAAACCCGTAGGTGTTAGTAAACAAACACATCGCTAGATTTAAGCACATGCCACGAAACACACGGGAAGCATTGACCTTCTACACCGCCATTAACGGGGAGCCAACAATCTCCCCCCCCCCAATGCGAGCCCAGTGTGTTTCGAGTTGGAGACCTCTAGCTCTAATACTACTTGTTGGAGTCACAATTGCCGTTACACCAAAACCCGCAGGTGTTAGTAAACAGACACATCGCTAGATTTAAGCACATGCCATGAAACACACGGGAATCATTGACCTTCTACACCGCCATTAACGAAGAGCCAACAATACCTGTCATTACTTTTTTCAAGAAAGAAAAAAACACTTGCTTTCAACATACCTACCATTAGTTATGGAATTCAACGATGTTTGTTTGTTTTCTGCCTCTGAAATTTTTCATGGATTTTTCATGCTAGTTAGTGAAATTACACGTACTCCGGGAAATTCACAATGCGACTGGCGAGCACTGAAATGTTTTGTCATAGCCTACTTTTCTAAGGCTTCGTTTCAATTCCTTTCATTTCATTTCATTTTGAAGTGTGTGAACAATTATTAAAGGTAATGAATTGAATCGAAGTGAATGAATATAAAAAAGGAATGAATTGAATGGAATGAATTGTAAAAATAATATAAAAAAGTAATGAATTGAATTAATGAATTTTAATGAAGTTCATCTGACCCAATTATCTAAAGGATTGGCGAGCACTGAAATGTTTTGTCGTAGCCTACTTCTCTAAGGTTTCGTTTCAATTCCTTTCATTTCATTTAATTTTGAAGTGTGTGAACAATTATTAAAGGTAATGAATTGAATCGAAGTGAATGAATATAAAAACGGTAATGAATTGAATTGAATGAATTTTAAAAATAATATCAAAAAGTAATGAATTGAATTAATGGATTTTAATGAAGTGCATCTGACTCAATTATCTAAAGGATTTATATTCCAACCCAAACCAAAGAAAACATTACAGTCTTAAGTTTTTCTCTAAAACAATTTTTTTGTCTTGAATCTTGATAAAAACATTTGCAGTTTTGTGAAGCCTTACTTCTTCAAATAGCGTGCTCAAACTATTCATCTTTAGATTATTTTCAAACTGATTATAAATGAAGTTTCTTTCTAAAACAACCTTTTTTCCGTGAATATTGATCAAGAAATTCGCAGTTTTATGAAGCCTTGCTTCCTCAAACAACATGCTCAAACTGTCCACATTTATATTATTTTCAAATTGATTACAAATGAGTCATACTTTAGTGCATAGCCTTTATATTTGCCAATATAAGTGATGTGCATGGTATTTAATATATGTCAATATAGTAAACTTGCAATCAATAACCAACTTTTATCATAGGTTTAAACCTAATTGCAATTTGGTGTTTGGAATGGATTTGCAAGTAGTCCCACCCCTGTTCCATTCAAGGTAAATTTAGTAATTTTACAGTTATTCAAGGTAAACTTGCAATCAATAACCAAATTTTATCAGAGGTTTAAACCTATCATTAATTGTTTGGTGTTTGAAATGGATTTGCAACGAGTCCCACCCATGTTCCATTCAAGGTAAATTTAGTAATTTTACAATTATTGAGTAAAAAATTAAATAGAAACCAATTTATAAAAGTTTATTGAAATTTTTTGTTTTTAAGAAATGATTTTTTACATAATAAAAGAGTACTTTTATTTTTTTTAAGCTATTTAAACCATCTAAAATTTAATTAAAATTTAAAAACCATATTTTATTGTAAAATTAATTTAATTAATAACCCAAATATATTATGATTAAATATTAAAAAAAAAATTCTTTTATAATATACACATACACATTTGTTTTCTACTTTTATTCATCATTATTACTACTATTTTACATCGAAGGTATTCTCTTTGCGGGATTGGGCTCGGCAAACATTGTTTAGCCCAATCCCAACCTGATGCAGGAGCATTCAACCCAAGGAAAGTCATTGTACTTTAGTAGACATAAGGGGCTCATGTGTTTTAGAGAAGTTAGTGTACTAAGTGTTGAATTAATGTAATATTTAGGCTTTTTAGTGGGTAGAATAGGAATTAATTAGATGTGTGAGGTTGTTTGTAAATTCTCTCGAATAAAGGAGAACATGAGTGATTAATAATGATGAGAGTGTTTGAAGTCAGTTATAACTCTCTAAAGGTAGTTTCATGATTCGAGGAACTAGAGAGAGTTCTTAGGAAATTAATTGAAGTTAGAAGTGGACATAGAGGACATTTAGGAGTCAGTTCAGTAGATCTAGGATTTGAACCAGAATTAGTTCAACAAAACCTTTCTGGTATAAATGTAAGCCTACAGGCAGAGTGAAGAGGGAGGCCACTGATACTAAATATTAGGCCTATGAGAGACAGAGAGTCTCGAATGTAATCATTTTTTTATACTTATATATACATAGGTTTATTCCTAATTGTGTAATTGTGTGAAACGAGTATTTATGAATGAATTAAATGTGAATTCGTAGGTTCTGTAATAGGGGTTACAGGCAGAATTCTGAGGGACACGCAGAGGAGAGAATGATTCAGAGGAATCATCACGGGTCTTAGAATCCAATTGAAGAAACAGAGTGAAGCTCTGGAGAGACGTAACGAAGTGAGAATTCGTAGAGGAGTTAAGCTCAGAGAAGTTGAGCAGTGGAAGCAGAAGAATGAAACCCTTTGAAGAAACCTGAACCATAGAGGGAACGCTGAAGAAACGATGAAAACCATAAAGAAAAAAAATGAGCGGAGAAGTGAAGAGGTAGTGCATAGGAACCGTTAGATCTCAAAGACCAACGGTCATCGCATGCAAGAGTGCGCGAAAGATAATCGGAGAAGAATAGTATTCAAAGGAAAGAAAGTGGATTTCGGGTGGAAGGAAGGGCTGTAAGTGGTTTTTACCAATTGGCTTCGATTTCACTCCCCATCCGACACATAGCAGTAGAGGAGAGAGAGAAAAATGACTTTTCGGGTTGATTTGGAGTGCACAGGTTAACAGCCCAAAATCGTTGTGGACTGTCAGATCTGTAGATCAACAATGGAGGATTAACGTGCCATTTTGGACATTCAAAGTGAATGTCGACCGTTGGATCGGAGGATGTGATGGGTGGTCATGATCTAATCGTTGATTGCAAGTCAGAGATAACGAAGGACAGCACTGATAGCGATGGAGTGCGGACTCGCCAATATTTATGAACGCGGGTGTAATGTATTTAAAGTCCAGCCCTAGGTGTTCGGTCGGGTTTTCCTGGTTATTCCTTTGTATTCCCGTGTTTCCCATATTTTCCGATAGAATGAATGGTTCGGGTTTTTAATGTAAAAGCGCCAATAATGTATTCCAACAGTGTGATCACATATTGGGAAAGTGGAAGGAGTGTGTAATGTAACCTACAGAAGAGCGATACCCTGATTGCGATAAAGGTAAAACATTGATATCTACGCAAAGGTCGTATTAAGGCCGAAAGGTATGTTTTAAGTGCATTTCTGTTATAAAAGGGTTATAATAGAAATATAATGCCAATAAAGGGTTCTCATGTGTTAAGTCCAATATAACCAAAGTTTATAAAGTGAAGGTTTATTGTGCGGGCTTAAGGGTTAATGAAGGTTTATAAGGGTGAATAAGTCCTGATAGAGGAGATTGAAAGTCTGGGGTATTGTATTGAATAATTCCGCATATGAATTTTATGAAGAATAGTATTCAAAGGCAAGAAAGTGGATTTCAAATGGAAGGAAGGGCTGTAAGCAGTTTTTACCAATTGGCTCTGATTCCACTCCCCATCCGACACATAGCAGTGGAGGAGAGAGAGAAAAATGACTTTTCGGGTTGATTTGGAGTGCGCAGGTTAACGGCCCGAAATCGTTGTGGACCATCGGATCTACTAAGTGTAGATCGACGGTGGAGGATTGACGTGCCAGTTTGGACATTCGGAGTGAATGTCGACCGTTGGATCAGAGGATGTGATGGATGATCATGATCTAATTGCTGATCGCAAGTCAGAGATAACGAAGGACAATGCCGACAGCGATGGAGTGTGGACCTGCTGATATTTATGAACGCGGGTGTAATGTATTTGAAGTCTGGCCCTAGGTGTTCGGTTGGGTTTTCCTGGTTATTCCTTTGTATTCCCGTGTTTCCCATATTTTTCGATAGAATGAATGGTCCGGGTTTTTAATGTAAAATCGCTAATAATGTGTTCCGACAGTGTGATCGCATATCAGGAAGTGGAAGGAGTGTGTAATGTGACCTGCAGAAGAGCGATACCTCGATTGCGATAAAAGTAAAACATTGATATTTGCGCAAAGGCCGTATTAAGGTGGAAAGGTATGTTTTAAGTGCATTTCTGTTATAAAAGGGTTATAATAGAAATATAATGTCGATAAAGGGTTCTCATGTGTTAAGTCCGATATAACCAAAGTTTATAAAGTGAAGGTTTAATGTGCGGGCTTAAGGGTTAATGAAGGTTTATAAGGGTGAATAAGTCCCGATAGAGGAGATTGAAAGTCTGGCCTATTGTATTGAATAATTCCACATATGAGTTTTATTAAGAAAAGGGTTTTTAACCATTCATGGTTAAAGAGTTTGACTCCTTAGAGAGTTAAATTCCTAGGACAAATGTAGTTATGCATTTTACATGCATACTATGAGTGTAAGCAGGGCCTAGCATCATTATTACTACTATTTTACATCAAAGGTATTCTCTTTGCAGGATTGGGCTCAGAAAACATTGTTCAGCCCAATCCCAACCTCCCATTTTCGTCGTCCTCCTACCAACTAAAATATGACACATATACGTTGAATTTGTAGGACAACGTCAAAGAATTCATGAACGAAATCGAGGAGAAGTCTACCAACTAAAATATGAAACGTACACATTGAACCTGTAGGAAGACGTCAAAGAATTCATGAAGGAATTAACAAAGAAATCTACCAGCTAAAATATGGCACATACACGATGAACCTATAGGACAACGTCAAAGAAATCATGAAGGAATTGACTGAGAAGTTTGTTGGTGTAAGTTATCGTATGAAGTATGCTTTTGAAGCATCATTCATCATAGCTGCAGTTATGATAAGTCCCCTCACATTTGGCTTTTAGTTTTATTTTGTTTAGAAAGGACCGAGATTCAAGGATGTGGCTCATGCTAATTTAATATTAACTCAAAAAAAGCTCTAGTGTGTCACATACAATACATTCCCATAATAATGTCGAGATCAATGTGTACCTGTCTCTGATCCCATTGTTAATGAGGCATGTCGACACTCATGTCGAGGAGCTACAACTATTATTCATTAATAAACGTACCAAAGAAACTTATTTGAGCTATCACAATGGACTAGCACAATCTCCATGCATGTTTGCCATGTGAGATCTCTAACAAACTTGTAGCAAAGAAAAACGTTATCAATTTTTCACCTTCTTATCAAGATTTCCAAAAAGTTTCTAAAGACTTCACACTATAAGTTTAAGTGAAAACTTACAACATATTTTATGGTTTCTTTAACATTTTCAATTTAGAGAAAGGCCCCAAAAAACCAAACAAACAATGTCTTGATTAACACCATGACATTTCTATCAAAATACTTCATGCCTTAACTAGGGATCAAACCAAAGCTTCAGTCATGAATGAATGTTCAAGAACAAAAACATTACAATGTGAAGATACCCATCATAGTAGTGATAGTTTACCCTAAGTAATATGGATTTCACACTAGAAAGGAATCTTTAGGATCTGTCAGGAAAAACATTAAGAGTTCGTTGGTGGTTGATGTTATCAAGATCGAACTTCTTTTCGTTTCCTCTCAATGACTTCATGAAATCCGCAATAGCCTGCAATCACAACGACCAAATGTTAAAACAAGAGGATTGAAACCAAAAATGAAATTATCCGTGGCTTGTAGTTTTTTAATGTTACTTTCCTAAAAGTTGGAAAATTGTGGTAATCTTGATACCATGCCAATTCTTGGAACACCAAAGTGCCAATATCCTAATTGAAACTCATCGATGCCTTTTGATGCTCCTTTAACTAGAGTTCCAACATATCAATTGTTAGTTGCATGTTTGTTCCAGTCTAAGTCTCATTTGCAGGAAGTACCATCAATATACCAACCAACATGTCCCAGTGGAAGAAATTCCTTGGCTCAATAGCATATTGGTCAGAGGGATTCCATCGAGGTTTAGAACTCGCATTTTCATATAGTAAAATCAATTAATTAATGCAGTGAGGGTTATCACTTCCTTCAATAAGGAGGAAGGAAGCATTCGTAGCTGGGATGAAAGCAAATCAAAATGCAGATCGAGATAAAGTTTCATCATATATGGAGCTTGTTTGAATGGGTTTAGATAAACAGTAATTTAATCAACGGGAAAGGATAAACTACAAATTAAAGAAAGTTGTTGAGCAATTGGGCTTGGTGGATGAGAACTATTGAATCACATCACTTCTAACCACCCTCATGGATGGGGTATGAGAAATTGTTCATGCAAATAGAAGTTAATATTTAACCAATGATTTGCACGTTAATAGATCAAGGAAGGGCAGTATGAAATTCTCATTCTCAACGGACTCAAAAATTATATCTCTAGAAAGGAGAAAGAACATTATCTATGGATGCTACATTCAATATTCCACAGATGTAGTCGATTGACTTCGTCATATCCAATTTGCTATGAGCATCATTATATGTGTTTCAAAATGAGCCCCCTAGTCAGTGGAGTGTCACTCTCTTTTATAATAATGGGTACATTCGGGGTAGTTCAAAGGCTAGTAGAAAATCCATAAGCAATTGCATTTGAACCAATTTAGACAATATTGATGAGGAGTGACCGCTAGCTAGTTGCAGTAGGGTTCAACCCATATAGGGGCCAACCTCATTAGTGATAATACAAACATTAACTTCATGGGGACAAACAAAGAGATGCACAGTATTAAGTTGTGATCACATAATATACATCTAAAAATTTAAGCACGGATGCTTTAGGACTGTGTGAAAATTCAAAAACCCTGAATCCTACTGAAACAACTAATTAAGTTTCTTCTATTTGTTAAATAAACTTGAACAAATTATTTACTGCATCCTACGGTAAATATCGAAACCAATACACTGCAACCTTCACAAATAAAATATTGCGGAAGAAAAATAATGTTGGAAGAATAGATGCACACACACACAAATAATAGTGTTATTTTTGGACCAATGTCCCCGGAAAAACCCAAATTGGGAAAATTGGTGCAGCAGCTGAGGGTTTTATTATTATGCCATAGTAAATATGAGTACAAGACTATGGATGCTCAAATCTAGAAATCCATATAGAGAAATGACTGACAGAAGATCTAGTTAGAAAAATCTCACTTCCACTGGTGAGCTGACACTCACCTTGGCTCAAGATTAGTTGCTCTCTATTGTGTCTGTGCAATCCTTGCATCAGCCTACGCAATGTTGCATCCCACAACTTAGACCAACGTCTCTCTCGCTAACTGATCATTTGTTGTCTGGAAGATCGATTATTTTGGCCTCCAGGCTCCCATTCTGGATTCTGGCACTAAATCACTGCTTCTCCCTAGCAAAATACGACTTCCCCTCTGAAGCATTACACTGCCTCTCTATGGAACTCTATGTCTCTCTGTTATGCACTCACCGAATTGGAAAATCTTCCTCCCGACCTTACTATCCTTGCCCCTCACTACTTCAACCTTACTAAATCACTTCCAGAAACACACAACTACTACTCTGAAGATCGATTTCCCAGCAAAATCAAATTCCTTAGTGTCTCAAGTGTGTCCTCCAACCCCCATCGAATTTCTTCTTATAATCTATCATCGAGACATCAATGAACAAGATTAAAATATAATCAATGGCTAAGATTAACTAGAACTCAATCCATGTCTTCTTCTAGAAGATTCTCACCATGACTTAATTAATCAGTTTTCCTAAGTTTAGACTTAGGCACCATTAAAAAAAAAAAAATTATTTTAATTAAGTCGTCTCTAGGTGGAATTTCTAGAAACAATTTCTAGGTTTTGGAGAATACATGTATTCTTGCTTCTCCACCAAATTTCATGGCTAGAACACAACTGATGATACAAAAACTAACACTCCCTCTCAGCAAGGAATGTGTTATAGCACTGCAACCCACTGAAGGAAAACCCTACCTTTACACCACCTCCTGTCACAATGCTGATGTCTGGTTGTTGTTTCCCAGCAACTACTGCACAACTCTGATAAACATTGCATCTATGTTGTTGCTGGCCCTGCTAAACTGCTGCCAACACTGCATCTGCATTGCAACTCCCTCTCCATCTATTGTTGCTACAACTAAAAAGAATCCAAAATACTGAACCAACGGTGGTCAGTATGATGCATCTGTCACCCAAGTCCTGACAGATGCTAGACTTTTCACCGTTGCTAACTCTTCTATGTGCCAACTGCATTGCTTCCAACTCTGCACTACATTGCTTAGTACTTGACCAATACTAGCCATTACATTTGTCACTCTGGCATCCAACTACACCATTTTCCACTAATCCATCTTGCTACTACATGTTATGGGCTCCCATAGTAAGGTATTGATTCATGAGGTGGACCTCCTCAAGGATCATTCGCATCATGTATCTCTCTAGGGCTACACAACCAAATCAACCCACCTCGCTCCTAGAGGTATATCGGTGATCATGGCAAACTATTCCAACATCTGGAGGACAACCTGTCAATCTCTACGGATGCATCCTGTTGATCTTGCTTTTCCTCCTTGTCATTCTTTCTTATAGGACATTGAGTGTTGTAGTGGCAAAGCTCACCACATCTGAAGAATTTCACCTTGGAAATGTCCTTCTTCCTCCTGTGCTGCTCCTGCTGCCCCTTTAATGCGAGGGCCACATTCTCCTCTTCCTTTACTTGATCTGTCCCACTACTATTGTTGCTTCCAATGATGGTGGTCTTCACCAAATCTCACCTCATCTCCTCTTGCTAAAGATCAGCTCACATACGATTCTAGTCTAGCAACTTTTCTCTTCCTAGAATACTCTAGACAAAGACCTACCATTCTTCGGAAATGTTGTTTAGAGAAAACCACATCAATTCTGTAGGTTGGGGCACTGACCCTACTGCAGACAGTTGGTCTTGGATATCCTGAAGCCTATTAAGGAAGGGGTTTATGTGCTCCCCTTTCTGCATCCTTGTGCATCTCATCTTCTCCTCAAGATACATCTTCCGCTACTCGGAAGATCCCTCATACAGCATAGCAAGTGCCTCCCACGTCTGCCAAGAAATATCTTCACCAATATATGTGAGACACCACGTGATCTCGAACCCCATCGAGAATCAACCTTTTTACTTTCACCATCTCCTTCTTGTAGGCCTTTAGTGGATTTTCACTTGGAGGTACTATTATCCCCAACAACCACACAAGGCTGAGAAAGGTGGTCGAATGAGGTAACCTCAGACCTCTTTCACTTGATAGCTAGCCCTATCAAGATGGAGAGGGCTCTCTCCATGAAATCTTGCAATCAATTGGGACGATTTGAGATCAGTAAAATTTTTAGGCTAGATCTTATGCTCAACGTGTTTAAAAATTTGGGATGATGATGTCGGATCACAGAAAGTGTCACTATAGCTAGGGTTTTGAGATGGCAAAAGGATTACAGCACAACTAAAAATAGGAGCAAGGTAGCAACAAGTCAGTGATAGATTAAGATTTTAAGTCGAAGTAGTGTAGGGTCTGAAAATGCAGAGAAGTTCTGGTGAGCATGAGGGTCATGCATTCACCAATTCTTGAAGAAAAACATACAAAATGATATCTCCAAACAAAATAGAGCTTCAAAAGCAAGAATTCTATTCATTAAACTTATCAAAAATCACTGAAGACATGAAATATGGAAAGATGCCATATATAACAATCATAGATAACCATAACATGAGAAAAACATTATCAAAAACTTATTGCACAAGAATTCCTATAATATGAATGCAATTGTTTCCTTTGACTAATCCAAAAGATGAAGTCCAAGCTACAATACTCTAGATCTCTGATGTCCAACCCTTCAAATGAATGAGAAAATGATACATATAGACCAAAACAACCTTTCCCCTCTCTCATTGGTCGAATCCATGAGATGGGGAGTAGTTCCCAAAGCATCTTTGACTAAAACCTAGTAACTAGGGAGGTTATGAATTGCTTCCTCTTTTAGCTAATAATCAAGAGGGAATCTCTCCATACATTAAATAGAGGTAAAGACACCTATTTACTCATATATTAATCCATTTACATTTACATTTGACCATTTACATTCATCCACTTTCACCTTTTTACTTTTACAAAATTCAAATGAGAAACTCTGAAAATTGCAGAAGCATAGCACCAAGTTTGAGGCCATTTTTAGGTGTCTTCCTGAAGTCAAAATTGAAATATGAAAGAACAGTAAACTAGCCTTTTATGTCTAGTTTCCATAACATCATTAATTTTTTAAAATGACCCATGGGAAGGCCTCCAAAAACTCATTCTCCCAAGGTGTCTCCAGAAGGGTCGTAGCAGGCCCATAAGGGACACACGAGCCAGCAAAAGGGTCGCACTTGTTGAGAGTTAAGTTTGGCAGAGTTTTAGGAGTCCATTCTGCATTCTGAAAGCTGGGTCAAGTATCCCCACGTGTCTACTTTATAATGAGCCATCAAGCTCCAAAAAATACCCATGGGAAGACCTCCAGAACTTGATTTTTCCAACCTTACTCAGTAACGCTATGCCAGTCCAGATTTAGTGGCAGAGGCTTGAAAAAGGTGAGGTTTTTTTAGTTTATAATAGGAAGCTTTTATGAAAAAATAATCTTATATTTGGCATGTAATCATCATTATTCACTCATCCATGTCATAAAAAATTCAATTGGATGTCCAAGGAAAAAGGGTCACGCCTCTGCGCGGTGCTTCTGTGTGCCATTTCCTGCAAAATTTCAAAAGAATTCAAATTGCTCCTAAATTTTCAAAATTTGTTACTTGGCTACTATGGATGATAGGCTAAACATTATTGCATGTTTTAGCCACCAATTTCATTCTTTTACCTCTTTTTCTTGACTCCCTTTGATTGTCTTGGACTTCTTTCACCCTTGTTTTCAATGTCCCAATTTGATTTGTGCAATCGGATTCCTTGTTTGATAGCGGGAAGCCATGAGTTTATGTATATTGTTATCTCTATTGGCATTTTCAAGGAGTTTCTCCAGATTATCATTGACCCTTCTTAGCCAATATTCCTTGTCTTCATTGATTTCTTTGTCAATGAGCTTTGATGTAGGGTTGGTATAATTTGGCATCTAACTCTTGAGTTTTGAACCATTTCTCACCAATATTCGGTATCCCTGTGGTTTCTACTGTGATTCCAGTTGATATAGTTAATTTCACCCCTTTCCATCTTCCCACCCTTGTTATAAGGCCTCCTTCCTTCTCCATAGTAAACTTATGAGTGCAAACCCTAGAGGGCGAAATAGGGGAAGAGAATGAGGGAATAGGGTGAAGGGGTTAGGGAGTAAGAATGGGTGGAGGAAAAAATTATGAGATGGGGAGGGATGTTAGGGAACTTAGTGAAGTTGAGGGAAGTGAAAAGTGTGAGGGAATAAAGCTAGGGAATTTATACACAATCCCATCTATGAAGGCTGCCATAAATGCAGTAGGGCTAGGTTTTAGGTATAGAAGGTTTTAGGATTGATAGTGAGGGGGTGTGAGGGTTTTAGGGGTGTGTTTGAGTGTGAGGGAGAATAAAATGTATAGTAATAGGGTTTGTGGGGAAAACATGAAAAGGAGTGCTTCCCACAAAAAATGTAGCGAGGTAGCTTGAGACCAATTTTTTGGAATGTCTTTGGCCATAAAAATGTTGAGGAAGTGGTTGATGATGAATGAGATCTCTTTAGCAATGAGATGGGTGAGGAAATGAGTTTTGATGGATGAGAGCTCCCTTGACAATGTGATGAATGAGAGGAATGAGAGAAGAATGTTCTTTAGAGGCCATAGAACTCAACTTTGTAATGGTAGGGTGGCGCACCATAATGTTCATTTTGTTTTTTGATGTAAACTATGTAGCTTGGAACTTTTTCATGCAGCTTTGAAACATAAATTATTACATAATTTTGAATTTAATTACACTTAGAAACAAAACTTTTTGATCAAACCCTACCACTACTACTTCATTTCCCAGTTTATCGAATGAAATGACAACCTTGGTGACTCTAACCCTAATGACCTAGTGGAGACACTAAGTTGAATGAAGACCATGGTGACACGACTAAAATGATGATGATGATTTGTTTAATGATGGCACATACAACTGAGTGATGGCAATGACTAGACATGGAAATCTCGAAGGAGCAGCAGTAGACCTAGACACACTAGCGAGTGGCTAAATATTATTCTGAAAACCTAGTGACATGATAAGATTTTACTTGAGACTCCTAACAAAACTTGGTAAAAGTATGTTTGATCACTGGTGATAGGAAGAACTGGCTGACACTAACATTGGCTCCAGCTGGGGATGTAATCTCCTTGGAGGTGTCAAGAATACCGTAGACCTAGTAGCCTTATTCATTGGGCATGGAGTCAAAACAAAAAGACCAAACTCAAACTGAAAACTAACCGACAAACTGAACTGACTTAGCTCGAAAATCTGACTACTGAAAGGTACTACTAAAAAAAACAAATGCTAAGAATTGATCTTTTTCATAACACCTACTCTAACTAATCTATACATCACCTAATCAAGTGAAATGGAACAACCAATGGAACCATGTATGCATTTTGTCTACTAGTTGAATTCTCCACAAGTGCCTACTCATGAGCAAGAAAGGAAAACTACTGAAAGGTAACTCCCTTGCAAATATGCAAATATATTGAATCTTAATGGGAATGCAAAGCATGAGCCCACCATATGACCTCAAGAACACTGCAAGAGAATATTCATAGGAATACATATTCATTTCCAACACATCTAATACATTACTACTCTGTTCTAGGTAGTCTTCATACATTGATTTTAAAATTTTCCCAACATCCATGCTTTCCTGAAGTTTCAACTTAAAACAGTCATGATAAGGTTTCAAAATTTCCTATGACCTTTGTGATAAATGTGATGAGACTGTTGATGGACAAGACAACAATGTTGTTTCTTGAGCTAAATCTCCCTTACCCTTGTTTTCAGGCTCATAAATAACCAAAGAAGGACCACTCTGACTGCAAAACTCATCCAAATAATTGCCTACTGGATCACTGCAAATATGAGGAACTTGTTGTAACCTGTTGTGGATCCATTTTCATGAAATTGCATGATCTTGTATAAAATCTTCATGTTCAACCCTTTCGGCTGAATTTTCAAACTGAATGTTGCTTGGTAACAATGACTGTGGAGTAAAAAAGGTTCTATATTACAAACAACATTCTCAAAAACTTCAAGAGAAGGTTTCCGACTGTTGTCAACTTTCTTATTTTCTTCCTTTGTAACCTTATAGTTTTCTCTTATTATTTCGAAAGAAGAGAAACACAAAGGTAAGGAGTCTTGGTCAAGAATTTCATGGTCTTCTTCTTGCTCCATATCAAAACTAAAAGATTGCTTAATTAAAACCTCATCACCCTTGTTTTTAGTTTCACAAACAACTAAAGGAGGACCACTAGGGCTACAGAACCCATCCAAATAATCAGATATCAAATCATTCAAAACCAAAGAAGGTTGTTTCCATTTTAAACTAGATTTAGACTACTTCTCTGCTTTGGTGAGTTTATGATCTTCCAATATTAAGTCAAATGCAGCATAACATAAAGGTAAAAAGTTATCATCATCCATTTCATTACTCTCTTTGTGTTCACTATCCACGTTGTAAACCTGCTTACCTAATTTAGATTTTTCATCAAACTCCTCCTCTCTGTCATAAACCACATGTGCAAGCTGACTGTCTTCCTTAAAGTGATGAAAACATGTTGCTGGTTGCTCATCAAACCATCATCATATTCATTGTACTTAGGAAAATCAGGTTCAGGAGAAACATTATCAAACATGAACATTGATAAAGAAGACTGTTTTCCTTCATGTTGATCTATAAATCCAATTTCAGGACTATCCTCAAGTAAATACATAAAACAATCATTTTATGATCCATGATAATTGAGATTAGCAACAAAATGGTTAGGGTCAGCAACCTCTTCTTCTTCTTCAATAAGTGGGACATGGTGTCTTTGAATAACAATTTTATCTCTGATGGTGACCTTTTGCATCATTTCTTCCATTGTGCTTTCGAAAATGTCGAGCTTCACTTTTGAAGATGTTAGATGTTCCTTCTCTATGTTCTCCCTCGCTTCTTCTTTCAACTTTGACCTTTTCACCAACATATTAGCTTCCACAAGCTATTGCGTTGTCCTACATTTCTTCGAGTGTGGTAGGATCCTTTTCTCTCAATTGAAATGTCATTTCCAGGTCAAAGGCATCTAGGTAGTGCAAGAGAGCTAAACCGGGAGGCGGTTTTATATCAGCATGCCTTGAATGGTATACTTGATTGAACCTCACTGAAAAGTGTTGCACTATTTCTCCTGGTTGTCTTTCCAAATTATTATATTCTTCTAAAATTAGAAAAGGATTTCTCTTGATCACCCATATATCAAGGAACACTTTCACGAACTGATGAAAAATGAAAATGCTTGTAGCTGGCAAGTTCTTGAACCATTTCTTAGCTTCACCTTGCAAAGATAAAGCAAAAATCTTGATATTGACATCATCTTCTTCAACCTCAAAAAGGTCAAGGAAATTTTCAAAATTCTGAATGTGTTTCTCAATAGTGATGTTACCATATTCTCCATCAAACCCTGGAAGATATTTGTAGTAATTTTCAAGGAAATCATGGAGTATAGGAGATAAGATGAGTGGCTTGTATCTATCTGGAATTTTACAAGGTATAGGAGTATGTACATAAGCTATAGGATTAATCTTGATCTCTTGAAGTGCATCAAGTTGAAGATGGTCATCATAAGATTCAGAAGAAGGGTCTTGATCAAAACCAAAATTTGTATTCACAATTTTCAAAGGAAAGGAATCAAATGCAAGTATGGGATCTTTTCTCAAATACAATATACTCTGGAAAACCTTCTTGACATTCTCAGGGAAAGAAAAGAAATAATTTTCAATAAAGAACATGAAGTCTTGGATGAAAGTCCAATTTGCATATCTGATCTCCCCATATTGTCCTTTCATTTTTCTGTTGGTCAGGCTCATCCCCCAGTAGAGTCTTCGAATTAAATTTGAAACTGATTTGGAGTCGCCAGGTGAATGATTTCATCCTTCCTATGTCTAACAGTTTTCCACCATCAACAATCAGATTTGATCCTTGTTATTCTTTCATATGGAAGATATGATCTTTCATTCCCCGGCAACGATGCTAAAATGGTATCTCCAACCACCGCCCAAGGCTGAGAAAGGTGGTCGAATGAGGTAACCTCAGACCTCTTTTGCTTGATAGCTAGCCCTATCAAGCTGGAGAGGGTTCTCTCCATGAAATCTCGTAATCAATTGGGATGATTGGAGATCAATCAAAGTTTTAGGCTAGATCTTATGCTTAGTGTTTTTGAAAATTTGGGATGATGATGTTGGATTAGGGAAAGTGTCATTGTAGCTAGGGTTTTGAGATGGCAGAAGGATTACAGCACAACCAAAAATAGGAACAAGGTAGCAACAAGTCAGTGATAGATTAAGATTTTAAGTCAAAGTAGTGCAGGGTCTGAAAATGCAGAGAGGTCCTGGTGAGCATGAGGGTCATGAATGCACCAATTCTTGAAAAAAAACATACAAAATGATATCTCCAAACAAAACAGAGCTTCAAAAGCAAGAATTTTGTTCATTAAACTTATGGAAAAAACCGAAGACATGAAATATGGAAAGATGGCATATATGAAAATCATAGAAAACCATAACATGAGAAAAACATTATCAAAAAATTACTGCACAAGAATTCCTATAATATGGTTGCAACTATTTCCTTTGATTAATCCAAAAGATGAAGTCCAAGCTACAATACTCTAGATCTATGATGTCCAACCCTTCAAATGAATGAGAAAATGATACATATAGACAAAAACAATCTTTCCCCTCTCTCATGGGTCGAATCCATAAGATGGGAAGCAGTTCCCAAAGCATCTTTGACTAAAACCTAGTAACTAGGGAGGTTATGAACTGCTTCCTCTTTTAGCTAATAACCAAGATGGAATTTGTCCATACATTAAATAGAGGTAAAGACACATATTTACCCATATAGTAACCCATTTACATTTATATTTGATGATTTAGATTCATCCACTTTCATTTTTTGACTTTTACAAAAATCAAACTCGAAACTCTGAAAAATTAGACAGTGAAAATTTTAACTAAAATCTCAAAAAATTGCAGAAGTGTAGCACCAAGTTTGAGGCCATTTTTAGGTGTCTTCGTGAAGTCAAAATTACAATATAAAAGAACGGTAAACTAACATTTTCTGTCTAGTTTCCATAAAATCTTTAATTTTTTAAAATTACCCATGGGAAGGCCTCCAAAAACCCATTCTCCCAAGGTGTCTCTAGAAGGGTCGCACTAGGTCCAGAAGGGTTGCACCCGCCAACAAAAGGGTCACTCCTGTTGAGAGATGATTTTGGCAGACTTTTAGGAGTTCATTCTACATTATGAAAGTTGGGTCAATTATCCTTGCATTTCTACTTTACAATGATCCATAAATATCCAAAAAATACCCATGGGAAGACCTCCAAAACTTGATTTTGCAACCTTACTCAGAAGCGTTGCGCCAATCCAGATTTAGTGGTAGAGGCATGAAAAAGGTGAGGTTTTTTGAGTTTCTGATCAGAATAGGAAGCTTTTATGCAAAACTAAGATTAGATTTGGCATGTACTCATAATTATGTACTAATATATGTAAGAAAAACCTCATTTGGATGTCCAGGGAAAAAGGGTCGCACCGCTGGGCGGCGCTTTTGTGTGCCATTTCCTGCAAAATTCCAAAAAAAATCAAATTGCTCCAAAATTTTCAAAATTTATTCCTTGGATGCTATGGATGATAGGCTAAACGTTCTTGCATGTTTTAGCCACCAATTTCATTCTTTTACCCCATTTTCTTGACTCCCTTTGCTTGTCTTGGGCTTCTTTCAGTCTTGTTATCAATTTCTCAATATTGATTTGTGCAATCTGATTCCTTGTTTGATAGCGGGAAGCCATGAGTTTATGTATATTGTTATCTCTGTTGGCCTTTTCAAGGATTTTCTCCAAATGATCATTGACCCTTCTTAGCCAATATTCCTTGTCTTCATTGATTTCTTTGTCAATGAGCTTTGATGTAGGGTTGGTAGAATTTGGCAGCCAACTCTTGAGTTTTGAACCATTTCTCACCAATATTCAGTATCCCTTTGGTTTCTACTATGATTCCAGTTCATATAGTGAATGTTACTCATTTCCATCTTCCCACCCTTGTTATAAGGCCTCCTTTCCTTCTCCATAGTAAACTTGTGAGTGAAAACCCTAGAGGGCGAAACAGGGGAAGGGAATGCGGGAATAGGGTGAAGGGGTTAAGGAGTAGGAATGGGTGTAGGAAAAAATTATGAGATGGGGAGGGATGTTAGGGAACTTAGGGAAGTTGAGGGAATAAAGCTAGGGAATTTATACACAGTCCCATCTATGAAGGCTGCCAAACACGCAGGGTAGGGCTAGGTTTTAAGATTGAGAGTGAGGGGGTGTGAGGGTTTTAGCGGTGTGTTTGTGTGAGGGAGGATAAAATGTATAGGAATAGGGTTTTTAGGCTTGAAAACATGAAAATGAGGGATTCCCATATAAAACACAGTGAGGTAGCTTAAGACCAATGTTTTGGAATGTCTTTGGCCATAAAAATGTTGAGGAAGTGGTTGATGATGAATGAGATCTCTTTAGCAATGAAATGAGTGAGGAAATGAGTTATGATGGATGAGAGCTCCCTTGAAAATGTGATGAATGAGAGGAATGAGAGAAAAATGGTCATTGTAGGCCATAGATCTCAACTTTGTAATGGTAGGGTGGCCCATCATAATTTTCATTTTTCTTTTTGATGTAAACTATGTAGCTTGGAAATTTTTCATGCAGCTTTGAAACATAACTTATTACATCATTCTAAAGTGAATTACACTTAGAAACATAACTTTTTGATCAAAACCTACCACTATTCTTTCATTTCCCGGTTTATCGAATGAAATGACAACCTTGATGACTCTAACCTAGATGACCTAGTGGAGACACTGAGCTGAATGAAGACGATGGTGACATGATTGAAATGATGGTGATGATTTGTTCAATGATGGCACATACAACTATGTGATGGCAGTGACCGAACATGGAAATCTTGAAGGAGCAGTAGTATACCTAGACACACTAACTAGTGGCCAAATTTTATTTTGAAAACCTAGTGACATGATAAAATTTGACTTGAGACTCCTAACAAAACTTGGTAAAAGCATATTTGATCACTGGTGACAGGAAGAACTAACTGACACTAACAGGTACAACTACCACACTATCGATGTAATTTTTGAGATCATACTCATCTAGAAGATGGGAAATTATTGCCTTCAAGATCATATAGTTGGAGGCTCCGTCCAATCGATCCTGATCTCTCAGCCCTGTTGATGCCATCTCTTCAAAAATGTTGAATTCCTCTTCTTCTCCTCTACATAGTTTCTAAATGGATTTATGGACTCCCTGCTAAAGTGGGAAAATTTTCTCATAGCTACTGCTACTCTCATAGTAAAAATTGAACATCTGGGCTAGAAGTCCCCTGAGAAAATAATTCCCTTAGTATGTGCTCTTCCTTCCTCTTGACGATATTTTGCAATACTAAACTGCTACAAAATAAATGTGTCCCAGCTGAATATCTTCTCTACAAGGAAAATGCTACGTCTCCCTCTACCTTTGGTAGTAAGCTCTGATCTGGAAAATCTAATTTCTCTATCAACTCTCTCAGAGAAATAAAGTTTCCTCAAAAACGGACCCTCCTGGCCCAAGGATTGCGCTGCCTCTTGAGGGTTTTGAACTGCTGCCTTTGCAGAGATTCGAAATTCCTCCTTCCTTATGCTAATGAGTTTTTTAGCTTATGATCTGAGCTCTGATACCATGGGAAAATTCAAAAACCCTGAATCTTACTGTAGCAACTGATTAAGTTTCTTCTATTTGTTAAATAAACTTGAACAAATTATTTACTGCATCCCACGGTAAATATCGAAACTAATACATTGCAAACTTCACAAATACAATAATGCAGAAGAAAAATAATGTTGGAAGAATAGATGCACACACACATAAATAACACTATTATTTTTGGACCAATTTCCCCAGTAAAAACCCAACTTGGGAAAACTAGTGTAGCAGCTAAGGGTTTTATTATTATGCAGTAGTAAATCTGAGTACAAGACTATGGATGCTCAAATCTAGCAATCCATACAAATAAATGATTGACATATGATCTAGTGAGAAAAATATCACTTTCACTTGTGATCTGAGACTGACCTTGGCTCAAGATGAGTTGCTCCATGTTGCCTCTATGCAGTCTATGTGTCATCCTATGCAGTGATCCACCCCACAACACGAACCAGTGTCTCTCTCACTAGCTGATCAGTTGATGTCTGAAAGATCGATTCTTCTAGCCTTTGGGATCCCACTTCGGCTTCTGGAACTAAATCACTTCTTCTCCCCAACAAAATACAGATTCCCCTTTAAAGCATTGTGCTACTTCTCTGTGGAACTCTCTGTCTCTCTGATATGCCCTCACTAGAATGAAAACTTTTCTCCCGGCCTTACATCCCTGACCCTCTCTCACTACTTTGATCTTACTGAATCATTTCCTGAAACACACAACTACTATAAAGATCGATTTCCCAGCAAAATAAAATTCCTTGGTGTCTCAAGTGTGTCCTCCAACCCCCATCGAATTTCTTCTTTCAATCTCTCATTGAGACATCAAAGGCTAAGATTAAAACATAATCGATGGCTAATATTAACTAGAACTCGATCAATGTCTTCTTCTTGAAGATTCTCACCATGACTTAATTAATACCCTTTAATTAATCAATTTTCCTAAATTTAGACTTAGGCACCTTTAAGAGAAGATTAATTATTTTAATTAAGTCGTCTCTAGGTGGAATTTTCAAAAACAATTTCTAGGTTTTGGATAATACATGTATTCTAGCCTCTCCACCAAATTTCACGCTAGAACATAATCGATGCTACAAAAACTAATAAATTGTACTTGATTCTTGGCCAGATCGATATGAATTTAATTGGCCTTTAGCCTATTTCAAAGTAGATATAACTTAACTTTGTGTAGAAGCTCCTTCATTAACAAATTCTTGCTTATCCAAAGTAATGTGTTTGCGCCTGCACCTCTCCAAAGCTTTTCTTGAAGGCTCGAAGCTCTACCTCTGTGCCATGGGTTCAAAAATTCCTAGCATGGAGGCTAGTGAACCCTCTTGGAAGTGGAGAGGCCTTGCTTCCCAGCTCCACCATAGCCTTTATCGCTACTAGTCTAGGAACCCTCATGGATCATACCATTATGAATGAACCAAAATAAATCATTAATGGATGGCCTAAGGTAGATTCAGACCAGGAAACTTATACCATATAACTTATTCACATATCTAAAAATCCTACAATACCTTAGATAGGTTTGGTCAAGCCATGTTTTGTATATAATTCGGAGACCACAACTATGCGAGGGTTGACTCAACAGTAGAACAAAGCAATGCAGTACAATGGGAAATATTAATGGTTTGATTCCATTAGTGTCAGTTTACCATGTATTGTAATAATTATGGTGTTTCCCCTTTATTACCATTAGAGGAGTCAGAGGTACACTCTTTTTTTCCTTCTACTTATCGAAGCACACTCACCACTTTTGTTGCTACAACTTCTAGTTATGCTACTAGATTTTGATATGTAAATGGATAAGTTGGATAAGTTATTGCTACCAATGACAGAATAGAACTTCACAGAGAATTTGCTATAGAACCAGGTTGTACCTACTCTTCTTCTCCTCTGCTCCCCTCTTGGCAAGTCCTCCTCTTCCTCTTTTATAAGAAGTTGAGTAGGTAGGTGAGTAGTCACCTTTGAAACCTGAACATATAGTTGTTTACTTTGGGATCTTATTTGAGCTTCTTCCTAGGCAAATATCCAAGGTAGTTGTAACATCCCTAGGTTAAAATTTCATGTAATAAGAGTTAATAAAGGAAAAATAAGACCACAGTAAAGGGACACTTATTCCAAGCTGAATGTTAGGAAAAAATTCCTAATGTGGGTGTTTATTTGGTTTATTATGGCTAAAGGAAATTGGCAAAGGCAAAGGAAAACACATTAATTGGCATTTATTTATGAAAATAAGGGAAATTAGGAGAAAAGGGAGGTGAAATATCACAGGTTGCATGTGAGGAGAAAATTGAAGGAAAATAGAGGAAATTGAAGAAAATAGAGGCATCAATGATAAAAAGGATTATGAAGATCAATTCATAGCCTTTAGTCTGTTTAGTTTTGGAATTGGTTTTAGAGAGGAGAAGAGCACCGAGAGAAGAAAACAAGCAAGGAAAGGAAACGAAAGGAAATGAAATGAAAGGAAGGACAAGGAAAGCAAGGATCAAGCAAGGAAAATTTAGATCAAGTAGCTTCAACGGGTATACTTGCAGGTAACGAGTTGTATACATGATTTCCTAGCTAGTTTTGACAAGCATGGTAGGTGCATGTTGGTATTTGGTTCTTTTGTTGTCATTGGCATGGGTTTTGTTGGGTTGGATAGTGGATTTTACTTGCCTTTCCATTTCTGGATAGCCATGGTGTGATGGGACTTTTCTCAGTTTGAGCTTGGATTGCCAGAAGGTTTCAGATCTGAGTGGGGTAGTCTTAGAAAAATTCCCAAAGGCATAGGAATCCCTTGTTGGTAATGGTGGGATACATGGTAAAGCATGAGGGTGGATATGGGAAAATTCCTCAAGTTATTAGGGAAGAAATTCTAAGGCATCTAAACTTGGTTTGGTTTTGTGATCTTGACACTCGTTTAGGTGAGATCGCAGTATGGTGAGGGTAGAGGTGGTTTAACCTATGGATTCCCTTGATTGTTTTGGATTGGTTTATCCCATGAGATCCCACGTTCATGCTTGGAATATGGCACGAGGTTGATTAGCTGAAAGAAAAACCACAACCCTAGTTGGATTTTTCATATTTTTAATAAGATTTATGTTTCTCTTGCTTTTGATGAGGAAATGTACTTGTTATTATGTGGCTTTAATGATTTCTCTCTCATTGTTAATTATTTGGTTATATGTTGGTTATAAGCATGGCTATATGACAATTCTTAGTCATGGCTCCTTTCATGATTTTACTTGTAAATTAATGAATAATGAATGAAAGACCTAATTGGTGATATGACAACTAAAGAAAGAATTCAATGACCCTTCTTATTAAACCTCAGATAAGTTTTCAGTCCCTTATGTTCAGACTTTCATTCATGACCTATAGGTTGCATATTTACCAAGTGTTCGATGGAATGTCAGTCCCGTTGGGGAAGATAAGGCCAAGTCCTTGATCAAGTTTTGTTTTAGAGGCTTTATCTTGATGTTATTTGTTGTCTCAGAACGTCTCATCAAGTTTTGGGTGGTGGTTTAGAGACTAACCCTGAAAAAGTGGCTTAAATCTCAAAGTCTTTGGCACAAAACTAGAAGAAAAATACCGCAGTCTCAACTTTGCAGGAATTGTGGAGTGACTGGAGGCTTCTATTCGCATGAATGTATTGTCATGGGAGTGACTGGGGGTTTAATTCATTGAAAGGTTAGGTTAACTCATGGGTTGGGCACCTAGAGTGGTGGATTAGCTCCTCGGGGTCCTATAGCACCTAAGGGAGGTATGTAAGGTCTTGTTTTGTCGACTCCATTTCCTTAAGGTCATATAGGGGGTTGAGTCTTATCACAGTGACCCTCAACTCATGTTTACCCTGGTAAACTGATGGAAGTGGGTAAATGTGGGAGGACGCTGTTACAGGGTGGTATCAGAGCATGGTTCAACTCTTGGACTAGATGGGCTAGATGCATGTTGTTATGCATGCATTTTCATGGTTACGGTTGTCATGCATGAGGTCATTGCATGTATTGTATGTCATCATGATGCTTTTGGTATGTTATGATGCTGATGTGTTGGCTGAGATGAAGCAAGAGATGAAGATCATCAGAGCGAGGTTCTAGCACTAGACTTTGGGGGCAAGAGAAGATCGTCATACATTTATTGTATGTTTGGCATGCATGCACATTGGTTAATGGTTTTTATGAGAATTAGGGATATGTACATGCTTGTAATTTTATTGTTGTTGTGGTTACATGCATGATAGATTCTAGTTGTCCAGTGCGGTCATATGCAGATGTGTCGCTTAGTCATGCATGGTAGTACTTGTTGTTATATGCATTGCAGTCATATTCATGATGGTTATGGTCATTGCAACTAAGATATTGATGTTATATATATCATGCTAATCTGGATTGGCCTATGCAGATGGTTATGATTATGACATTCATGTATGAGTTGACATATTTGTGATATTGTGTTGTACTCATCTAGATTGATTGTGCATATGTGATTGTTAAGCATGAATGAAAATTGTTTATGGGTTTATGATGTGAACATGTTAGCTAGTTACTTTTATGGATATCATGACCTTAATTATGTTTGGGTTGATATGTTGTGAAGTTATATTGTGCTAATCTAGATTGATTGTGTAGATAAGATAGCCCCCCCTGAGATTCATTGAGGTATGAGTTTGATTATCTCGTCTATTTGGTGTTTGAGTGTTTGAATATGTCACCTATTTGGTATGAGTTTGCTTATGTCGTCTACTTGGTGCTTGAATGTTTGACTATGTCATATATTTGGTGTTTGAGTGTTCGATGTCCATATGTAGTATATATATTGTTTGAATGTTTGATTAGTTGCATGATATGGGTTTGTATCTATAAGATTGCATGAGGAATGATATTTCTTTAAGATGGATGTACTAACACATATGTGTTGAGAACAACTGATATGTACTTGAGTGTAAGTAGGTGATAATTGTAGCATTATGTATTATGACTAATGAATGTGAGTTGATTGTTGATTATGACATGGTTGTTAGACTTGCTAAGGGTTGATTTCAAATTAGTAGATATGATGTCTTGATCTTTGGAACATGTGTGAGCAGTTGCAGGGCAACATGCTTGGTATTAGCATCCTCAGGTAACAATTTATTTGTTTATATAACTAACATATGGGCGATGTGATAGTGCATAATAAGACTCAATTGCAGCAAGGAAAAATGTAAAAGAAGGGAATTGGGTGAGAATTCCTTTGACTATGTTTGGAAACCACAATCCTAAATGATAAGTGCTTGCATATAGGAAGTCTTCTTAAACTTTATTTTGTTTGACATTATATGGATAATGTGCTAAAGTCATGTACATGTATTTGGCATGTATATTATTCGGTTTCTAGTTATGGTTGGATTTGTCAAGGGAATTGGAGTCTCTTGAGAGATGATATATGTATGTGTTCAGTTACAAGGCAACGTGATTAGAACAACAAGGTAAGATAATTGGTACATTGTTATATTTATTTTACACATTGACAATTATGTGTTTATGGTAGTATGATGTAGGAGATTTCATGTCAAAAGATACTGTTGTGAAGTCTTGAAGAAGGCACAGGTTGAGCCTTTCCTTGGAAGCATTGGGAAGCCATAGGGATTGAGTCACGGTGTCTGTTGAGAGTCTTGTGCTTCGGTGCTTTGAGATTTGTTTGCATTTTATTTGCAGTTTTCTTGTGTCTGGTGCATCGCCATGCCACTTTGTTTGTGGTGTTGTATTTTTATTGTTTTTCATGCTTTTTCTTCTTGTTTGTTCTTATTATTTCCTTTTCTGTTTTGAGAGTCTTGGGAGTTATTCGAGAAAGAGGAAGGTTAATGGAGCTCGAGGATGCTGAATGAAACCCAACAGGTAAGGTAAGATCTAGATGAAGCTGACATTTGTATAAGGACAACTGAAGGCAAGAATATGATAGTTTGTTGGATGTGTTGGGTTCATTGGTGTAAATGGTTGGTGGCACAATAGTCATGAGAAAGGTAACAGGAAAGGTAATGTAAATTATTTGAGATGTCAAATGCCTTAGCTATATTGGGAACTATTGTTCTCAATGTTGTGCATGTGTTGCATGAATAAAGGGAGTTCTCTTAACCTAGACCTTATGATATCTAGTAATTATGTTGTGATCATGATTGCTTTATGCTAATGATTATATATGTATGTATGTTGCTTATTAACAGGTTCATTAAGGATCATTCTTGTGAAGGAATGATTGTTTATGGAGGTGAATGGCATGAAGAAGTTCCTGGAATCAAGTGGATAAAGTAGCCTGGACAAATATACGAGGTTAGTATCATGTGGATATGAATTGATATTACGTGTTTATACTATGCCTATGTTTATGTTATAGCAGGTAATGATGATGGATACATTAATGGAATGAAAGCAGTGGGATATGTGACATGTCGGGACAAGCATGGCTAGTGGAAAGACACTAGAAGTAAGGATTCCTGGTAGAGACAGTGTAGTTTATGGATGTACAATACCACTGTTATGTATTTGTTGTACATGATGTATCTCTAGTGTTGTGTGCATATTGCATACATAGTGTTGTGTGCCCGTTGCATGTGTGGTACAGTGTACATATAGTGTTGCATGCATGTTGCATATATGGTACTGTGTACATATGGTGTTGTGTACATGTTGTATATGCAGTGCTATGTACCTATGGTGTTCTGTATGTGTTGTATATGTGGTGCTATGTACATATGGTGTTATGTACATGTTGTATATGTCATGCTATGTACATATGGTGTTGTGTACATGTTGTCTATATCATGCTATGTACATATGGTGTTGTGTACATGTTGTATATGCAATGTTGCATTCATATGGTGTCGTGGGCATGTGGATATGCAGTGCTATGTACATATGGTGTTGTGTGCATGTTTTACATGTGGTGTTGTGTATATGTTGTACATGTGGCATTGTGCGCATGTGGTGTTATGTACACGTTGTGCAGGTGATGATGTGTACATGTTATGCAGGTGGCGATGTGTACATGTGGTATTGTGTACATGTCGTACATGTTGTGTTGTGTATATTTGGTATGGTGCTACATGTATTGTGAAATCGTTGTATTGTGGCATGTGTATTCATGGTATTATACGATGGGTATGTATATGTATTGTGCTGTACACCGGGTGTAGGTGTATGTGTCATGTTATACACCGAGTGTAGGTGTATATGTCTTGTTGTATTCCAGGTGTAGGTGTATGTGTGGTGTTGTACACTGGGTGTAGGTGTATGTGTGATATTTTACACTAGGTGTAGGTATATGTGTCGTGTTATACACTGGGTGTAGGTGTATGTGTTGTGTTGTATAATGTGTATGTGTATATATTGTACAATGTGATGGGACATACCTGTATGGTATTGTATGACCCTTGTTGTTTCTTTTGAGGGTTGAGGCAATTTATTCTTAGAATACCCTTGTTTATATTGAGGGTTGAGGTGGTTTAGTCTCGGCATACCCTTGTTGCTATTGAGGGTTGAGGCAGTTTAGTCTCTAGATGCCTTTGTTGATTTCTATTGAGGGTTGAGGTGGTTTAGTTTCAGGATGCCCTTGTTGCTATTGAGGGTTGAGGTGGTTAGTCTCCAGATACCCTTGTTGTTGATGTTGAGGGAGGAGACGGTTTAGTCTCTGGGTTCCCTTGTTTCTTAAAGAGAAGGCGTTGGGTGCTTGCCGAGTTTGGAAACTGATTCAATGTGTGTGTGGAAAGAATAAAGAACAAATGAAGAAGCAAAAAAATCATTTGAAAGATAAGTATCAGTAGTTTATTTCAGTTTTATATTTGAATGTGATCTATGACTTTGATTTATAATGGTTACACGTGATCTATGATTTTGATTTACGATGGTTATGTTTTAAGCTAACTGGATATGATATGTTTATAGATCATGAGTTGATCAAAAGAGCTAGTTTGACTTGTTGTGACAGGAAGTAAACATAATTATAAGTGTACCTTATTGATGGGCCACCAATGAGGTATGATTTGAATTAGTTTCAATTCCTTTTATTCTAATGGAAATTATATGCTTGGTACAGGAAGCAGGGAAACACTCAATTGGGGTGGTTGGAAATGGTTGCGAGAATTAGTAATAGCAATAAAAGGAATTGGAACAGGCAACAGTATGTTGGTAAAGCACTTCAGGAGCAGGGCCATTGTGGGCCACTGGTACCCAATAGTGTCCATTGATTTCCATGAGAATTCTATGAACAATATAATGGCTTTGAGGCAAGGATGTGCCTTGGTTTTTTGAACTTTCGATGTGACGAAACCTTGCCAAGGGATGGATCCCCCATTATAGGGGATGTCGGGGAACTTGGAAGGTGGTGGCTGCACAGAAGGGGGTGACCGGATTGCCCAAGGGAATGTGTAGCAGAGATGGGAAGGCTGAGGATGTATTTTTTTTGGTCATTAGCATTAACAGATGGAATCAGATGCACATTGGGGGTGTGCCCTAGAACAATGAGTCGATAATTATTCACTGAGAGGAAAAGTGGCGTAGGATTGTAGCGCTGGACATCAGATGTAGGTTTGAATTTGACAATGGATTTTGTACTTCTTAAGAAGGATGTGAATCCTGGTATTATTTTGAGGGTGGAGGTGTGAACCTCTAGATTCCCTTGTTACATATGTAGACATCGTATCATTTTATTTTCTGGTTGAGCAAATGTGCATAAGTGTATATGTGTACATTATTGTAAATATTGCATCGAAATGGATTTATAAAGCTCCATAGACAATATGGTTATTTTCTGGTTGAAGCAAATGTGCATGAGTGTATATGTGGTTGTTATTGTAAATATTGTAATGAGTTACATTATAAAGTTCCAGTAAGCGGTATGTTGGTTTGCTTTTCAGCGGGGTATTCATTGTAAATACTGCAACAAGCTAAGTCATAAAGCTCCATGGGAAGTATGCTTTTATTTCAAGTGGTTTTGTTGCTTGTAGGTGTCAGAGAACACTGAGGATGGCGTTCCCCTAAGGGGGAGGGGTTTGTAACAGACACAGGTTAAAAGTTCATGTAATAAAAGTTAATAAAGGAAAAATAAGACCACAATCAAGGGAGACTTATTCCAAGATGAATGTTGGGTAAAACATCCTAGCATGGGTGTTCATTTGGTTTATTATGGCTAAAGGAAATTGGCAAAGGCAAAGGAAAAGACATTAATTGCATTTTATTTATGAAAATAAAGGAAATTAGGAGAAAATGGAGGTGAAAGGTCACAAGTTGCACGTAAGGAGGAAATTGAAGGAAAATAGAGGAAAATGAAAAAAATAGAGGTATCAATAATAAAAAGGATTCTGAGGATCAATTCACAACCTTTAGTTAGTTCAGTTTTGGAATTGGTTTTAGAGAGGAGAAGAGCACCAAGAGGAGAAAGCAAGAAAGGAAAACAAGGAAATGAAAGGAAAGGAAAGTAAATGAAAGCAAAGCAAAGGAAGGACAAGGAAAGCAAGGATCAAGCAAGGAAAGTTAGATCAAGTAACTGTAGTGGGAATACTTATAGGTAAAAGGTTGCATCTATGATTTCCTAGCTGATTTTCACATGCATGGTATGTGCATGTTGGTATTTGGTTCTTTTGTTGTCATTGGAATGGGTTTTCCTGGGTTGGACAGTGGATTTTAACCTTGCCTTGCCATTTTCGAATAGCCATGGTGTGATGGGACTTTTCTCAGTTTGAGCTTTGGATTGCTGGAAGCTTTCGGATTCGGGTAAGGTGGTCTCAGGAAAATTCCCAAAGGCCTAGGAATCCCTTGATCAGTAATGGAGAGATACATAGTAAAGCCTAATGGTGGAGACAAGAAAATTCCTCAAGTTATTCAGAAGAAATTCTGAGGCATCCAATCTTGGTTTGGTTTTGTGATCTTGGCACCCGTTTAGGTGAGATTGCGGTATGGTGAGGGTGTAGTGGTTTAACCTATGGATTCCCTTGATTGTTTTGGATTGGTTTATCCCATGAGATCCTACATTCATGCTTGGAATATGGTATGGGGGTGATTGACTGAAATAAATATTTGGTTCAGCCAATCTATGGTTGAGTGGTACGAGGAAATCTTGAACCTGGTTTGATTTTTTCTATGTTTAATAAGAGCTATGTTTCTCTTGCATTTGATGAGAAAATGTAATTGCTATTATGTGGCCTTAATGGTTGTTCTCTCATTGTTTATTATCTGGTTATATGCTGGTTATAAGCATGGTTATATGATAGTTCTTAGTCATGGCTCTTTTCATGTTTTTACTTGTAACTTAATGAATAACGAATGCAAGACCTAATTGGTGATATGCTAAATAATGTGAGAAGGCAGTGGCCCTTCCTGTTAAACCTCAGTCAAGTTTTCAATCCTTTATGTTCAGACTTGCATTCATGACCTATAGGTTGCATATTTACCAAGTGTTTAATGGAATGTCATTCCCGGTTGGCGAAGGTCATACCAAGTCCTTGATCAATTTTTTTTGTTAGAGGCTTTATCTTGGTGTCATTTGTTGTCATGGAAAGTCTCATCAAGTTCCAAGTAGTGATTTAGAGAGTAGCCCTAACAAAGTGGCTTAAATCTCGCAATATCTGACACAGAATTCGCTGAAAAAGACTGTCATCTCTCCCTTGCAGGAAATGTGGGAGCGACTGGAGGGTTCCATTCGCATGCATTCCTTGTCATGGGAGCAACTAGGGGTTTAATTCATTGAATGACTAGGTTAACTCAGGGGTTGGGCACTTGGAGTGGTGGATTAGCTCCTGGGGGTCCTGTAGCACCTGAGGGAGGTTTGTAAGGTCTTTTTTTGTCAACTCCATTTCCTTAAGGTCATATAGGAGGTTAAGTTTTATGATAGTGATCCTTAGCTCATGTTTAACCCGGGTAAACCGATGAAAGTGGGTAAATGTGAGAGAAGGCAGTTACAGTAGCCCTCATTGTTGCTTCTTTTCTTCTTGGTAGAAGATTATGGCATCTTGGACGCAATTGAAAAAAACGACACAAGGAACATATAGTTTTCTACTGTCAGGTTTAATGTCAGACAAAATTAGCAAGTATTAACACATGCGGTGAGCTTGAATTAGTTCACTTGTAGAATGTATTGGTTGGGTTCGATATATCACTAACTTCTCAGAGAAAGCATGCATGTACAGCTCAAACCAAGTTTTGTCACTCTGCCATGTCTATAATGCTCCACTCAGTAGCCTCAAAACTGCTCTAAAAAAACAACAGTTTCCTTAGGAGCAAGCTTTTGGGTTTCAAATCCATCAATTCAAGTATGAAAGCCCATGTAGCAACGCACCAGGAAGCTTGATAATCAAAACTGAAAAGATACCTTTACAATAAAAAAAAAAAATTAGTTTGGAAATGTACTAAAAAGAACTTGTCTAGGGATTAAAAAGAACCTATCTGCGGATTGGAACACAAGCAAATTACAATGTGATTACTTGGGTACATAAAAGAGAAGTTGAGTAACAAAACCATAACAATGAACAAAGAGCGAGCATTTGTGCCATAAATATCAGTGTTGTGAAAATCGTGATTTTTTCACGTTGCTGATTAATTCGCGATAAATAAACGAATAAATCGCCTCTTTTTTTTTTTGCCGATTTTCACTGAAAAAATCGCGATTTTTTCTTAAAAAATCGTGGGGGGGTTGGGGAAGCACGATTTTATAATTTTTTTTTTGGTTTTTCAATTGCTTAATGATCAAGTCTAGGCCCTAGTATGGATATGCTATTCATGGTAATGTTAAATTCTTAAAGTAAAAGTGACATTCTCCTTAATCTTCATTTTCATCCTTTTACTTAAATTTTTAACATTACCATGAAATGACTCAGGATGTTTGAGAGTGGTTCCGGCCTCATTGGATTTCATATGGAGAAAGTAGAATTTTTAGATTTCATTCAAAATCCAGCAGACTTATCAGTTTTTCAGGATTTTAGGATTGGGGGCTTGCAATGTTTCCAT